>JAQFZU010000261.1:0-35022 GCA_034696185.1 Henia vesuviana | reverse complement strand
GGGAATCCTCGAAAGTGCCCAAACTAGGAAAAAGAGTATTCATCTTGTTAGTCGGTGAATTTTGACTTTAATTGTTGACGAAATGACTAAAACCTGAAATTGCGACCGGTTACTTGAAAACGTAAAGCTGTGAGCGGGAAATACAAAAAATATGAGGAAATAAATAAGCTAAAATACGTAAATTTTTATTTTAAATCACGAATTTAAAGTGGGATTCGCTTTTTATAAACTAATATTGAGAACAAAAATAAAATTATTTTATTTAATTAAGACATGGACAAGCACTAATAAGAAAACTGACAGCTACATGATAAAATGTCTTTTAAAAAAAACTAATTTTTATCCGTTAGACATCTATTAAAAAACTCTTAAAAAACATTTAAATATTCATGTTCACACCGTTGCAAACTACACTTACATTTCTTCATTACATACGTGCTAAAGCTTTAAAAACAATCTCGTAATGCTTGGTATTGTTAAATCTTTAATTTTGAGAGAAAATTGAACATATAAAATTTTTACCAACTTTTTCCCCCACTTCCTGCAACTTACGTCATAGTTTAAGTAGAAATACCTACAATACACATGAATATTAATAATTAATATTATAGATATTTAAACCTTTTACATTTCCAGGTTGAAATAAATAAAATTTCAAATTGTCATTTCCAAAACTCAAATAATTACATAAATAAATAATATTTCAAAACATTTTCTCAAAAATGTTTCTTTTCGTGAGCTTTTAATTGCCAACTCTGTCTACATGAATAAGAACACAAATGGCATTTAAATGGCTTTTCTTCAGTGTGAATTAATAAATGTCTATTCAAATTCTTCTTTAGTTTGCACTTATAAGAACACAGATGACATTTGAATGATTTTTCTCCAGTGTGAATTAATAAATGTCTCTTCAAACAGCCTTTTGTAGTACAGGCATAAGAACACAAATGGCATTTGAATGGTTTTTCTCCAGTGTGACAAAGTAAATGTACCTTCAAACTGCTTTTTATAGTACAAGCATAAGAACACAAATGGCATTTGAATCGTTTTTCTCCAGTGTGACAAAGTAAATGTATCTTCAAACTGCCTTTTATAGTACAAGCATAAGAACACAAATGGCATTTGAATGGTTTTTCTCCACTGTGACAAAGTAAATGCCTATTCAAACTGTTTTTTGTAGAATAAGCAAAAGAACACAAATGGCATTTGAATGGTTTTTCTCCTGTATGAATTAATAAATGCCTTTTCAACCTAGCCTTCGTAATACCAGCATAACAACACAAATGGCACTTGAATGGTTTTTCAGTTTCATGAATTTTTAAATGCAAGTTTAAATGAGCACTTTGTCTAAATGATGATGAACATTTCTCACATTTGAATGATTTTTCTTCCGTGTGAATTAATAAATGCACCTTCAAATTCCTTTTACTGTTACAGGTGTAGATGCACAAATGGCATTTAAATGGTTTTTCTCCAGTGTGAGTTATCAAATTTAGTTTTTCTCCATTGTGAGTTATCAAATGCCTCTTCAAACTATTGTTATAATTGCTGGCAAAAAAACACAAGTGACATTTGAATGGTTTTTCTGCCATCTTCACTCTTTAATTTGTCACAATTAAATTTCTCTCGATGATTGACTTGAAAACAAAACGAAAGATTAATTTAACATAATATTTAAAATTTAAGGTACAACTTTGATCCACCCGGACGAAGGTCTGGTTCCACTTTTTAGAATCATCTCCACCAGCCGAGGCATTAGACGTAGATCCGCCGCGTCAAATCAATGCACAGCGGCCCGAAAATCACGTCCACCTTTTGCCACGCTCCTTCTCCGATCCAGAGTTGCTTAATACGTCACCTAAATAACTTCTTTATTTTTCTTTTCATCTTAAACCCCAATTGCTTTCTCTCTCTTCATTTTTTAAGGTGTGGTAAAGTAGGTCGTGGCAAGAGGGGGAAACACAAAAGACAACAAAACAAAGACAAATTTTTACCTATATTGCCTCAGCTCGTCGATAGGATTCTAAAAAGTGGTAGTAATATCACCTTAATCGGAATGGATCGAAGTTGTCCCGTACTGTTATGTTTCACATACTATTGGTGAGAGCGTTGAATTCAAAGTCCTTACGAACGATAGAGAATGATTGTCGGCATAGAATTTGTAAGCGAAATCGTCGTTCTTAAAAAATAATTTTTAATGACAATAGAGCTAAGAATATCGTTTACAGAATTCTTACCTGTAACGTCTTTTTCGAGATCGAGGTCCTCTGGCGCCACTTACTCAGATTGGATGATTGGATGTCTGAGTGGCGCCATCCAGTAAGAAAATTCCTTATCGAATAATATTTAATGTGTCGTCCTTTGACTAGAAGACTTTTGTTTACATGTGTGAATATGGATCTTTCGATGCCTGTTTTAAATATTATCAATCGGTGGTTGTTTTTCTTATTATTTTTAATTGTAAATGGCCAAATCGAAATCATCCCAAAAATACAAATATCTAAAATGCTCATCACCAAAGTACATCTAATCATCATTCTTAAGAATCTCCAAAAGTATATATTTATTTATATTTTGTATATTTCACAGTTCCATTTAATCCAAATTTCAAAATCACATTCGATTTGTAAGATTTCATTAATAGAAAGCAATAACAAAAAAAAAAGATCGTTATCCGAATACAAAGGTAATTTAACATTAAATTAAAAATAAATTCTTAATAAAACAAATAATAAATTTCAGAGTATCGAAACGAACAAAAATGTCCATTACCACGACGAAAATTGAAGCCGAGTTCTTCGATCAAAATTTTAAACGATTCGTATTTTATAAGCGAAACACCAGAATCGATTGTAATCGGAGATGAACCGACGAGAGATTCCGAATCATTCACGAACGAACCGCAATTGCAGACCCACGATCAAACGTTAATAACGAGCAAACGCGATTTAACAGAAACTCTTTTACAACCGCGAACTAAAATCCATTTAAGTCCTGAAAAATCATCCGAACAACTCGAAATTCAAATAGAAGAATCTTCCGACTGGCAATTAAATTACGAAACAATCGGGGCAAGTAATAACAATCAAACGCAACAACAAATAAAAAAATAATAATTTTTTTAAAATTAATTTTTAGGTTAATAACAAATTATTATATTTAAAATACACTCGACCAGTCGAAGCACCTGTTAAAGCTGTGTACGAATTAAATTGTACGGATGAAAACTCGTCGAATTTCGATCGAGCTATTTTAATCATCAATTTAATACCCTACGTAAACAAAACCAAAGATGGTATTTTTAATTTGTTATTTTATACAAATTATTAATTATAATTTTATCGTTTTTTAGATGTGATATTGAATAAATCCATTTTCGATTATTATCTCGAACAACCGCCTTGTTTGTGCGATTTAAAACCGTCGAGTTGTGATAAAAATTGCTGTTGCGATAAAGTAATTTTAGTAAAAATAATTTTACTTTTCAAAATTAAAAAATTTAGTTTTCTAGAATTGTTCGATTGAAATTTTGAAATTTTTCGGGTGCTCCGAACCATTCTACAAAACCGGGAAAGATTTAAAACAGCCGAGCGGTTACGAATGTACATCGAAATCCCTATCGTTTCTATGCGTGACCAGTCAAACATCGCCATTCATCGACTGGTATCATCCACCCGAACCTATTTTGAAGACGTTGAAAATGTTCGATGAACGAGTACCAAATAATAATAAAAACATGGATTGGTTATTGAAACCACCGACCTTCCATTGGGACACGAGTCACTACGTTCAAGGCAGTGCCATTCAAATCAAATTAAAAAACAGCGACATCGGAGTTTGGGTGTTCCCGAAATCGCATTTCGGAGACACATGCAGCATAACGAGTCCCGGATTTTTCCAAATGAACCAAAAATCGGCTTGCACCACACGAGTAACATCATCGACTTGCGGTGAAAAAGGACTTTTAAACATTAACCATTACGTTCCGTGGGGATCGGCCAATTACAGATACTGGTTTCTACGCGAATTATTCGGGGACGAATCTGTACCGGTTAACGTAACGTACATTTGCGCCGACAATTACGACTTTCACTGGGGACCATTACAGCAGAAAATCACGTCAAATTGCAGGGACAAAGTGCTAGTGTCGTCGTTTAACTCGAGTTTGTGTCTCAACCCAGTGATCGAAGCGAAGTACAAATTCTATTGGCGAGGCCCGAGAATCGAAAAGATCGAAATTACTTTACTAACGATACCGTTCGTTCGTACATCGGACTCGATAAAACAGTATTTTGAACTTGATTTCATCCACAAATCGGTCAGTAAAATCGAGAAAAAATCGCAAGAAATCTTTTTGCATTTAGCCGCATTTCAATCAGGTATTTGTACATTTTTAATTTCTTTCTTCAAACATTTAACATCGATAGGGAGAAAAATAGTGATTTTTTAAAATAAGTTGTGATTACAATTAGAGTTTTGAAAAAGATTTGAAAAGATTTTGAAATTTTTTTTCAATAGAAGAGAAAAATGATCATTAAAATGATAATAATAAAACGATTGAAAAACGAGTTTAAATTGATGTTATTAGCGATATTCGGACCGCCGTAATACATCGGACAGGTTAAACGATCGATCGGGATGCTGTTTAAGGCATGATTTTTATATGCTTTCGGTTCGTTGCATTGCGTGTCTTCGGAAAACATTAAAATTTTCTTCCCTTCGTTCGATAACCAGTGGCTTAACCAGTGAATCTCGCAATCGCAAATTAAGGGATTATCTAATATTTTAATAATTTTTAAAACTTAGGATTTAAAAAAAAAAATTCTTACTGTGGATGTCGAAATTGTTAAGTGTGTCAATTATGGATTCGTAAGTCTCCAAAGGGAAACGTTTTACTTGATTTTCACTGAGATAAAGCCATTGTAACGTGTGCATGTTGAAAAAGGCCATCGTAGGAACGTACTCGATACTAGATTAAAAGAATTTATTTGATGTTTTGAATTTTCAACGAAATTTTTACTTGTTTTTGTGCAATCCTAGGAATTTTAAATGACTGCCGAATTCGTCGAAAGCATCTTCGGGAATTTGGGAAATGTTGTTGCTGTGTAAATCGAGTTGTTTGAGTTTAATTAAACGACGAAGCGCGTGACTCGGGATTTGGTTTAATTTATTATCGCCTAATTTCAACCATTCTAAAGTATCTGATTTCATTAAAGAATTCATTAAATCACTGTTAGAAAACTCGAAAAAAAATTTACTTTCGACTCCTTTAAAGGCATCTTCGTCAATACTTTCTATTAAATTCCCTTCGAGTGTTAACGAATTTAAATGTATTTCGTTACCGAATGCTTCGCTGGGTAATTCTTCGATTAAATTATTGGTTAAATCGATCATATTTAATTCGCCGAGACCCTGGAAAAATAAATATTTTAAAAAATTTAAAATCAAAATGATTAATTTATTTTCTCGGTTGGATCGATGCCAAAACCCACAATTCACGATCCCTTCAATGTTACACTTAATAAATGATAAATTCGTTCATCCGTGAGAAAATAAAAATTTTTAAAAAAGAAAAAAACTTGCCTGAAAATATTGTTTGGATACAATTTTTATTTCGTTGTCCTGCAATTCGAGCCATTCCAATTTTTTTAATCGTTTAACAGCATCGTTGGGGATACTCGACAGTTTGTTATTGCCCAGATTCAGTCTGGTCAATTTGGAGTCGACTCCGTCAAACGCATGCGCATCGATCATGTTAATTCGATTACCAAAAAGCGACAAACGCAACAAATTTTTATGTCCTTCGAAAGCCTTAGCGGGGATTTGGTCAATGTGATTCTGGTTGATTGCGAGTGTTACGAGTACTCGCAGCTTTGATAGAGCTTCGTGAGGGATTTGTTGCAATTGGTTTTGCGAGAGATCCATCGTCTCGAGTTTATCGTCGAGTCCCGCGAATGCCGATTCACCGACCGACGTGAGACTGCTGTTGGTCAAAATGATGTGTTTGACATCCAAATCGTGGAAAATATTGTTCGGTAAATGCCCGACTTTGGATTGACGCAGTTTGAGATAAACGATGGTTTGTTCAGTCTCGCGCATTAAATCCAATGCGTGTTTGATCGAATCGAGCGATGCGCGTTCGCAAGTTAAATCAACTCCGCCTTTGTTTCGGCTTTGACATCTACAAGGGATTAAATCTTTCTCGAGTGGACATGTTCGTTTGCAGGATATTAAGTTGATAAGCAGTAAAACTGCGTAGCAAATGAGCCATCCGTTTCGTAATTGCATTTTGGATCTGGAAAAAAATAATTTGAAAAAATATGTATAAATGAATATTGCAACTTTAAACGAATGGGGTCTTTAATGCTTTTAAAGACCTTTCGCATCTATAAAAATTGGTTGGTTGAAGCAATTTCTTAAAGTACGTCTTCCTTTATTCAATTGTAAGTCGTGATCATCATTTTTACCCTTTGGGATCTGTTTATGTAGGCTTGACTCTTTACATCCTTAACACTTATCGATTTTTTTTTTACCACTTTTTTTTGTTTACACAATCCTGGAAATGGCTTTAGTGGTCAACTGCATTATCTGATATTTCCAAAAAAAAAAATAAAATAAAATTTAAAAATTTGATATTATTAATTTATTATTATTAAAAATTTAAATTAAATTTTCTTTTATAAAAAATCGATAAATGGCTAACATACCTGTACTGAGCTCCTGTTACCTGCAGCATCTACAAATTGAATGCAATTGCAATTGATGACTTTGTAGCATCTTATAGCCGAGATGTATCGGCTCTTTTGTTTCCTTAAACTTTGCAATAATAAATTAAAATTAACTCGATTGTGGTTTTCTAGTTGAGTTTGTTTGGTGCGCGATCTTGGTTCATTCTGGTTCCTCTCAGCTAGACTTTTACCAGATTCCACTGTGGTTTGATCCACTGCTACACTGTAGGGAAGAGAAGAGTTTCACGGTTGACTCGAAATCGATGCAGTTAATTTGTTTTCTTTCAAAATGAGGTATTAAAGTCTTCTTTTCATCACAATGTACTTCATCATCTCGCTTTATAGCGTGTTTATGGCTGTTGTGGAAATTCGTTATTAAAGTTTGGTTTTTTTAATTATTTTTACTTTTTTTTTTTTTTGCAGATTCAAAAGGTGTCTGTCTGGATGATTTTGTGCCTGTTCCTGTCGGTGAATCGATTCAGTCTTCTTGTATGTTAAATGTTGATTATGAAACGAGTCTCTCTTGTTCTTCTTATCGGTGAGTTTTTGAGATTTTCATTTTATGTGTTTTGATCGTTGGTTTGAATTATTAGGGATTTTTTGTGTCGGAGATACGAAAAGTTGTGGCAGATGATCGAAATGAATATCGATAAATCTGAAAATTTAATCTTGAGTCCGTGAGTTGAGAATTATTGTATCTAAATGAAAAGAAATATGTTAATTTTTTATCTTTAATAGCAATTTTACTTTGTGTAATTCGTCATCGCAATTTTACAATACTTGCCACGAAATACCCACCAATATTTTTGTCGAAGCTATTTTCGTCGATTTGGCTATTTTAAATGTGCAGAGTTTCCTGAAAATACTAGGAGTTCGCATGAGGTAATGCAGTTTAACTTTAAAATTCTACTTGATTTATGGCGCCAATTGATAACGACATCTGTCGGTAAACATTGCAACTATTGTAACAAATTTTACTTCGTGTTTTAAATTAAAAATTTCATTAAAATTAACGAATTAATATTTTTTAAACGTTTAGAATTGTTTTTAATATCGATTATTAAATTATTTCATCTTGTTTTAGCTTGATATCGACTCCTTGTTTTCCACCTGTTGGATTCGGTTTCGAGGAGATGAATAATTCTTTATACGAAAGCAAAACGAACGAGGATTCCAAACATACGATTTTATGTAAACCGAAACAACAAATTTTAATTAGCAGCAAAATTCAATTTAAAATGCTTAATCACGATAACTACTTAAAACTAGTCGAAACGTAAGTTTTTTTTTATCAACTATATTAAATCGAATTTAATTGTTTTAAATTTAGTTTCAGAGGTCAAGTGACAATTTTCGATTTCCTCCTCCCGCAGAAGACCAGAAAAGAATTATTTTACATTTTTTCATCTAGAAATATCATTTCTTTGGCTTATAATTTAGCCATTTTCATGTTTTTGTGTTTCGTATTTATTGTTAGTGTTTTATTTCTTTATAAATTTAATAAGAAATTGTAATTATAAAATATTTTTATTTATTAAAATTTTTCAATTTTTTTTTTGTAGTTTATAACCACCAAAAGGAACTGTAAATACTGTAATAAAAATATTTACAATATAATTTTATGTACACTTTGTTTCATTTTATTTTAAATTGATATAACAGCTGTTGATAAAGGAAAATTTTTAAAATTGTATAAAATCAAAACACCTGTTGAAGAGTTAAGAAAATGCAAATTTTAATATCACAGTTTCAAGAGCAAAATTATGTCATTTGTGATTTTCTTTAAAATTTGTTAGTTTTTTTATAAGGCAACTTTTTTTTTAAATTTCTTTTTTGTTAAAAATTCTATTTTTTTTTTTTTCAAAACAAAAACCCAACACCTCGACTAAATTTCACACAAAGCACAAAATCGTAACTAGAAAAATGGTATTTTTTAACAAAATTTGTCATTTTTTCATGTTTTTTTTTTTAAATATAAATATCTTTTTCTTTTAGTTAAAAATAAAGGGAAAAAAAATATATTTTTGTAAAATATTTCCTCGTTCTTTAAAATATTTATACAAAATACATTTTCCGTTTGATTTTCATTGTTTTAAATTTAAAAAAAAAATTATAAAATTATTCACTTTTCCTCCTCACATCATTTTCATGAGTTAAACATTCGTCAGTCCGCCTCACATAAAACAATTGAAAAGCACCACGCATCATTACGATGAACCAATGCAACTGCATAACGAAAAATATGAACGAACCGACATTACATTTCTTGGGAATGGAAAAAAAAACCTAAAAATATAATAAACAATTAATTACCAAACAAAAATCAATCCAATCAATAAAAATCCTTACTGAAGATAATGGAATTTTGGCAAAAACCGAATAAGTATAATAAAGATAAGGAAATGTGCAAACCCGGCAAATGAAAAACGTGATCATCATCAAAATCCCATTGATAACGTATAAAAAAGATTCTTTCATTCCTCGCTTCAAAAAAAAAAAAAAAAATTAATTAAAAAAAATTAAAATAAAATTAACTACAATCGCAACAGCTGCGAACCAAACAATTACCTTACTCATAATAGCCCTAGCAGATACAAAAGGCGTACTAAGTTCAGCTAAATAAAAACACCCGACGAAATAATCTCCCATATTTTTCCTATAATGCTATAAAAAACACATAAAATTAACATTTAAAAAAAAAAATCAAATTCAAATCACAACAACATACCACAGTCAATGGAAAAGCCACAAAAAACAAAACGAGATGATGAATAATCATTACAGGATTAAGTCTAAGGAAGATATTGATTTGCGTAAACAAATTCAAATTTTCATTCATCGGTAGATGTCGGAACACGTGAAACATGCACCATAAATCGTAGATAAAATAAGGAAAACCAAAAAATGCGAATGTATTCGTGATCCATACTCTATAAATACATTTAAAAAAAAGCATTAAAACTCAACATTTAATTATTACGTAATATTTAATTTTCACGTTTCGAATTTAATATCTTCTCCTATATTAGTAGCGATGATAATCCCGGCGAGTGAAGACAAAATAGCGTGGGAAGCGGACACACTTCTATTAAAATAAAATTAAAAAAATATTATTTTTAATTGATATAATTCAAAGTCGATTCGATAGTTAAACCTACTTATTGCTTATATCCAATAAATCGTGGGCAGTGTATGGAGGCGTTAAATATCTCGTATAAAATCGTTTGAACCAGATGAAAAGACTTGGGTAAAATACGAATCCGAGTAATGACAAGATCAAACCGATTATAATCATTTTGCTGCAAATGTTACGAGATCGTTTTTTGCTGATTATTCAATTTGTTCGCGATTGATTAGCGCATCGCAAGCATCACTTAACACACATTGTCACCGTCGGGCAAAGGTTTTAACTCGTATATCGGTCGAATAGTGATTTCCAGTCATCGTTCGGTGTCTTCAAATCCCACCCAAATCCCGTCAGCGCCACGTAGGGATTTTTTTTTAATTTTTAACGACGCACGACATCTAGTGGCTGTTAATCAAAATGTTATTTAGTTATTAATGATTAAACTATTTATGGTATCAAATAAATGATATTGCGGTTAGTGATTGTGCTTTTTATTGTATTGAATATTGATTTTTAAGTTAATCGAGTGGTTTTAAAATTATTGTTATTTTAAGGATGTTTGATTCGGGGAGTTGGATAATTATGTAATGCTTTACGTAGAAAACAGCTTTAGTTTAATTTTCAGTTTGGAATAAAATGAGTCAAAGCGCAGCTAAATTTATGGTAGAAAGGTAGAAACTAATTATAGAGATCCTAGTGCTTGCTTAAAAATGTCGCTAAAAATAAAAGATTGCGGTTCAGATTCAAAAAGTTTGGAAAAATACATTTTTTTTATCACTTTTCTAAAACAAGAAACGGCCTCGTTTCGTATATAAATAGTCTCCTTTCACGATTAAAGCCAATTGTCAATCGAGTTAGAAAATCGGTGACGAGAGAAACGTCAAAAATGAGTTACAATAACAAACCATTTAGACGTCTTAATTGTATCTTGAAAAATTTCTTACGTCTAAAAATGTCATTTTTTTAAAAATGTCTACGAGCCATTAAGCGAAGGCTCAAAGCCAAGAAAAAAAAAATTTCTTCGAGATCCACTACCACACATGCGCAAAAGAAGAGAAAATAAATAAACTCATCCAAAAAAGATTTTGAAAGGCAAAGGCAAAATCGTCGAGTGCTTCATTCGGTCTATATCAGCCCGTAAAGTAAAATCATATCCAAAATGCAATTCGATTATTACGTTCACATGTCCCTAATGGGATTAACTGCCATTTTCATAGTAATTATGGCCATTAGAATTTATTACAGGCGAACTGTCGTATTTAAATGCGAGGATAGAATGGATGGAAAAACCGTTATAATTACAGGTGAAAAAAAAATATTTTTTTTTTAATTAATAATTTTATTAAAAATTAAAATTTTAAATTAATTTACATTTTATATCTAACGTTATGTATATTAATAGAATGGATGATACTAAGCATAGATTCCATCTTTATTTTTGGAATGTTTCAAATTACCCAAAGTCCATATCAAGTATGTAATTGATTAAAAAAAAAAATTTCAGGTGCGAATTCTGGGATAGGTCAAGCGTGTGCGATGGACATGGCCAAAAGAGGAGCGAAAGTCATATTGGCCTGTAGAGATCGTTCGAGGAGAGATTCGGCACCTTTCGCAGTGAGAAGTCGAACCGGGAACGTCAACGTACGATTCATGTATTTGGATTTGTCCAGTTTGGATTCGATCGTTGAGTTCGTCCATCAGTTCACCGAACGCGAAAGTCGCTTGGACGTACTTATCAACAATGCTGGTAAGTTTTTTCTTGTGTTTACAATTGCATATGGCCACAGTTAGCCGCTCAATTCGACCTTAAACAACATACCACCACCACCATCTGACATTTTAAATACTTGTAAAGACACTGCACTTCTATTGGACCGATCCCAAAGTAAAATATATTAGTCACCGTTGAATTAGGCGATGTCTGCTGCTATTTGGCACTAATTGTCCATTTTTTTTCCTCGTCACAAAATTTTTTAAATGATTTTTAAATGCAATTAAAAATAAAAAAGAAAATTATAAATGGATTTATCAATGCATTTTTCTATTGTTATTTTTTCAACAGCAATTTTGTGCCCAAAGGAGCACACAATGGATGGAATGGATATGGTTATGGGTGTTAATGTATTTGGACATTTCTTACTCACTCATTTACTATTGGAAACGATGAAAAAAACATCCGGAGGAGGAAGGATTATAAATATTGTGTCAGAAGCTTATAAATCTGCCAGACTCGACATGGGATGTTTGGATTTGGCTCCCGAACAACGAAATTATAATATGTATAGAGTAAGACATTTATTTCATTTTTTTTTTCAAATGAAATTATTTAGTTAAAGTGTCTCGTTAAAAGGTTTATTGTGCCAGTAAATTGGCTTTGGTGATGCTCACGCCCGAAATGGCCAAACGTTTCTACAGAGATGGAATTACGGCTTATGCGGTCGATCCCGGTGAGTTCATTAATGGAATTGAACTAGTTAATTGAATCATTTTATAATTATAGGTAGTGTCAACACTCAATTGTATCGAAATTGGCCCGGACCGATGGGTAAACTTTATAGGGGAATGGCTCAATTGTTTTTCCGCTCGCCTGAAGATGGCGCTCAAACCGTTATTTATTGCACTTTGACTAAAGGATTGGAAAAACATACTGGAAAGTAATATTATAGTGTTTATTGAATATTTTAAACCGTTTTTAAATTAAATTTCTTCTATTTAATAAAATAAGGTATTTCTACAACTGCAGCGATCGCGATATCGAGACTCGTTCGTATGGCGATGATTTTTGCAATTTGCTTTACGAGAAAATCGAAACTGTTTTGAAATCGAAAAACTTTTATCTAAGCTTAGACGAATATCCCGAGGATTAAAAAAAAATTAATTTCCTTAATCCATTTAAAAAAAAAAAAAAATTCCACCAAATTTTTAAATTTTTAAATTTTCAAATTCCATTAGAAAACCCTTCAATTTAATTAACCCGAGATTAGAAAAGAAAAAAACAATTTTTTAATCAAATTTACAAACTTTTTTTGATGTATTTACAATTCATCCTTAATAGAATTATCGTTTAATTCTCGCAATAAAACCTCGACCATCTCCTTTAGATGAGTGAAATATTTATCAGAATCGTCCTCATCCGATGATAATTTTTCATATTCTAAATATATTGTTTTTAATAACGAATTCGATTTTTGAAATTCATTACGACAATTTTCGGCCAATAAAATCATGGCTTCGATCACTTTTTCCCTCCCGTCGTGTTCGTTTACAATTAATGGACGAGGAATATTGTAACACCAACCTTGTTCGACTAAATTTGGTTTTAATTGCACTCTTTATTTGTTCGTAAAAAAAAAAATTATAGTTTATCGATAGAATAATTAATAAAAATTTTAAAAAACTTACTTGTCGTATTGTCTTTTCTTTTCTATATTCGATTCGGAATTGTATTTTGTCGTTGATAACTGGAAATTGAATTTTTTGTTATTTTTAGACATTCAAAGATGGTGGTTAAATCTTTTACTTGTTCTTGTAATAAATCGGAAAGTAGTGAAACGACTTTGATTTGTAGTTTTAAGTGTTGAGGTTGGTTTAGTTTGGTGTTAAATAGTTTTGTTAATTCTGCTAAACCACCGTGTTCGACGAATTTCTATTGAATTTAAAATTTATTAAAAATTAATTTTTGTTTAATTTGCATTTTTACTTGTTGTGCCAATGGGAAATGACGAATTAAACACGATAATGCGTATAAACTTCGTTTTCGAACAGTTGATGACGAATCGTGTGAAATTATACGTAAAATGATTGGTAAAAGACCGTTTTCAAGTGCTGCTATTTGAACTTTTGGATTACTAATAAAAAAATTAAAATTAAATCTTTATTTTCTCAATTTTTCAATTTCTAACTTTTGCATTGCAGATCCGAGTACAAAAGCGGCCATTGCTCGTAATTCTTCGTTTGTTGAATTAAATTCGGGGAGAATTAATTCAATGCCATTCATAGTGACGAAATCTTGTCCGTTGTCGAACTGTGATAAAATTATAATTTTAAAAATTAAATTTTATTTTTTTTAAAAAATTAATTTACTTGATGAACGTAATATTCGATATCGTTGTAAATAACGATTTTCTCATCGTCCGTTAATTTCGTTTTTAATTTCTTAATTAATTCTGTTAAAATTTCGTAATCGGTTTTAACTGTTATATGCATTTCGTTTAACTCTTTTTTCAATTCGTCCTTAGTTCTGAATTTCTTTTTCATTTCTGAAACCTGTAAAATATTAATTTAAAATTTGATATTTGATTTATTTAGTTAAATTTACGTCTTTAGTGAGTTCTTTCAATCGTCGTAAATATTCCGGGTCGTTTTCACGGTTTGGATTGTCCATTAATTTCGCTTCTTTTAATCCCGTTTCTAAATTTATCCGAATATGAAGACCTTTAGGAATGCTTTGACCTGAAAAATTAGTTTTTTTTTAATTGGATGTTGTAATTAAATTTGTGTTTAACAAACCCGGTTTAATTTCTTGCCATTCGTCTGTTGGGGTAAAAATTTCATCAGATTGAATTTCGTTTTCTTCGCTTATTTCGGCTTCCACACTTTCTTCGTTTGTCAAAGTAATCAAACTACCTTTAAGTAAATAATTAGAAAGTATAGTAAATTTAATAAATAATGAAATTATAATTTTTATACCTTCGCCATTGTCCGCATTGACATTTCCACTCACGATCGCGATTAGAAATAACAAATTGATCGAAAAACTCATCACTTTAAATAACATTCCTTTTCGTTCTCGACAAAGTAAAATAATGCGAATATACAGTAAATTCAGATGTACACATCATCTTAGCTGATGAAACACACGAAATCCACGTTTCGTTCCTGTTTCTCACCAGACTCGGATGACCGATAAACATAACAAAAATCGCAAATCATTAATATTAAACAATTTTTAATTTAAAATAAATCTACATAGTATTTAATTCGTTAATTTACTAAATTTATACAAAACCTAATAATTCGTAAACGATAATTAATAAAAAACACCAATCGTCTGTTTATGATCGATTACTCGCTCCAAAACGTCACCTTTCGCTAACAACTTTCTGGACCGCTTAAATAATGAAATTTTAAAATGTTTTATTATTACTCAATACTCATCAACCACACATGTCTTTTATTTTCCAGAAACATACACAATAATGTATAGGTACGGTTTTAAATTCATGATGAAAGATTTAAAAACAACTATTTCCCCCCCCCTTTTTTTTATTAAAAAATTGTGACTCACAAAATCTCATTTTTAAGTCACTCAAATGTCAATAGATCCAAAACAGTAGTTAGTGCACATTTCTGCCTATAAATCAATGTAAAAAAAAATAAAATGAAAAATAACCAATTAAATTTCAAATCAAACTTCAGTTTGGCAACCATGAGATGTAAAATGAAAATAGACAATAAAAATTTATACTTAAAATCAAACAATCAACTAATTAATAAGATTATATTTTAAAACAATTAAAACAAGTACAAAGCCACATTGGAAATAGACCGAAAATTTAAAAAAAAAAACAAAAAAAAATTGTTAAAGCTCTTTTAAAACACATTTGAATTAATTTTTAAATTTAAATAAAAAATTTGAATAAAAAAAAAAATTAAAAAAAATTAAAATTTAAGTACAAAATTCCAATTTGATGTGATGCAAAGGTCATTTAAATAAACAAAAAACAAAAAAAAAATAAAAATTTGCAAAAATTAATGCAAAAACTGACCTCTGGTGCAAATCTCCCAAAACACAAAAATACATTAAAATTACCATTAATAAAAATAATGATAAATATTAATAAAAACAATTATATTAAAAATGTGAGAGAAAAATAAAATAAAATAATCCACACGTTTTCGTTGCACACAACCATTTAATAGTTAATCAACAACCACTATTTTTCATCGTATATTTTCGTAGTTCAATTAATTAATTAATTAAAATAATTATTTTGGCAAAAAAAAAAAACAAAAAATAAATTCACTGGCACGCACCACTTAAACGGAAATTTCATAATTCGTGTCATAAACGCTACGTCTATCGCCATCCTGAGGACTATCACTCGGTTTATGTTGGGAGTCCATTTTAGGCGGCGCATTATTATTCCCCGTCGGCGACCTCGGTTGCATCCTCGAAGCCGCCATTTCCAACGAATCCGACATTTCCAACGCCTTCACGAACGACATCGGCCTCCTCACTCCGCCTTGATTGGCCGCTCGCAACGCACTCATCGGATCGGGCGGAATGGGTGCGGGTAAAGGGACCCCGAAAGTCTTGCGTTTCATTTGCGGGGACACGTTTCCCGGTCCACCAGGGGCCGGGGGAACCGATCCACTGCCCCTGCGTATCGTGTAATACGGCGTTTGCACTGGTGGCGGTGATTTACACGTGAATGCCGATGTCGGACTGGTCGGATTCGAGCGAAAGTTGTCGTGTTGGTAGTACTGTTGTGGGTGGTATTGCGCTTCGTTCTGCTGCATCCGCCATCCTGGGGGTCCCCTGGCGATGTGCGCGGCCAATTCGCGTATGTTATCCGAGTTGTGGGGGTTGCTCGTCCGTTGGGGGTACCCCTGATGCTGTTTGGCGCCGTCTTCGCCACCTGCCGAACGCACCAATTCGCTTTCAGATACAAATTTCCTTTGCGGGCTCATCGAAACGGCGCTTTGTGGGTCACCGCGAGGCCCGTGAACGGCCGGGATGGCTTCGTAGTAGGTTGGGACTACGCCGTATTGCTGGGTGGGCATTCGAGCATCCACGTAGTCCGACGCCTTGCGATTAAACGGTTGCGGGAATCCACGCGGCGAGCCCGGAGTCCCCTGGTGATGAGCGACGGGGCTGGATTGAGCGAGAGGTGGAAAAACGTCTTCGTGGCTGCGTGGACTGGTCAATCCACTCGTCCGGGGAGATGTGGGGGTCCTGGCTTTCTCCGGGGAGAGCGGATCGGGAGTCTGCGACCGCGAACGCATCCCACTGCCGTCGCCGAAACCGCGGGGTCGTGGGTGCGGCGAACGGTTGTAGATGTTCTTGGGGACTCGACGGGGCGATTGATCCGGCGCGTACTGTGTCACGTGATTAGCACGCAGGGCGTTGGACATGTTGGTTTCGGCGAGAGTCATGTCGAAGAAGTTGCTTTTGGAGCCGTGACGCATCATTGGCGGTGTTGGATCGCAGTCTTGCGATTGGCTTTGAGTCGTTTCGAGTGTGTCCAATGTGATGTCGGTGTCGGAGGCGTCGGCGCGGCCCTGCGACATCTGGAAAATCAATTAAAAAATTGTCAATAAAAAATGTCAAAAAAAATTGTCATAAAAAAATTTTCAAATTAAAATTTATAAAATGAAAAAAACAAAACAAAAAAAACGGACTTACAAAATGACTGACCTTGTTGTAGGCATTTGAATTGAGATTTCGAATGCCGTTGCTATTGTCCATGTAAACTTTAACCTGATTCTGTTTTGGCACTGCTACACCGCACGGCCTGTCAATGTTGGGTATTTTAGCTCTTCGGCCAAGGTACCTTTTGTAAAATAAAATTTCAAAATTTCAAAATTAAAAATTAAAAATCTTTTAAAACCTAGGATATTGAGGCCCGCAAAGCGTATACGCGATATTATTACAACAACCCCTCGAAAAAGGATTGTAACCGCCGCGAAATTTCATCGTAACCTGTAAAATAAAAAAAATAAAAAATTGTAGAAAATAAAAATAATTTTTTTTTGTTTACAAAATAATTAAACACTCAATACTACTTGTTCGTTGGTCGTACGCCCTCTGGAGACTAATACCATATGGAAAACGGTTAATCCGAGTATCGGAATGAGCAACGCAATGATTATAGCCATGACGATCATCCTACAAATTAAAAAAAAAATTAATATTTTATTAAATATTTTAAAAAATTAATTATTTTACGTTATGATGGGATCGAGCGCTTTGAGATTGTCAGTGTTCCTCAATATAAATAAAATACTCAACGCTAAAATCGATATCATATGCACACTGAGCGATACGAGAAAGAAGAAAAAATAACGATAATTCCTTCTCCCGATGCAATTGTTTACCCATGGGCAATGATGATCGAATGTCTAAAAATAAAAAAATATTTTTAAAAAAAAATAATAAAATTTTTAAAATTCTTAAAGAAAAATAAAATTTTTAAATTTTTCAAAAAAATTAAATTTTTAACAATAAATTTTTTCAATACCTCGATACAATTATTACAGATACTGCAATGAGAACATCTCGGCGGTCGGTAAAATTGACAAGTCACACACCATTTCATTCGTACAGTAATTCCATTAATTTCTACATTTTTATACAAAGGGGCACGAAAATCGTCTTCTTTGTCTTCGTCTGGACTTGCTGTAAATTAAATCCAAAATTAATTTTAATAAAAATTAAAAAATCAATTTTATACCTTTGGGAATGATTCCTGGGTCCATGAAAGTGGCCAATGTAAAGTTGGCCAATACAAATATGGTTATAATACCTTGGTATATTGGAATTGCTACGTGGTAGTGTAACATTAATTGACGACATCTGTAACAATAAAATAAAAAAATGAATTAATTAAATTTAATAAAAAAAAAATTTTCTCATTACATTTAATGATCGTGACCTCATTTCATTTATTAATATTAATTTATATAAACAAATTTTTCTTACATTTTTTTCCGCAATTTTTAACCGTTTCACACCCGACTTGAGAACCTCATCAAGGTTAGCCATTGACACACCCATTTTAAAACCAATTCGAGCAACTTTTTAAGGCGGGGAAAGGTCAAAATTTGCATTTAATAAAACCTTCGTTTTCAACATAATTTGAATTTTTTTAAATTTTTCATTTAATTTTTCACATTCAAATTCCCATTTGATTTTTATGTTTTTCACTTTGTTTGGATTTTCTTGTGAGGTTTAAATAGAGTGTTGGAGGTTCGAGATGAATTCTTTTACACGTTTTTAGCATCTTTGGATCGTATCATGGCTGCCTTAAATTTATATTAGGAAATGAGTTTACTTACGGGAAAGCGAAAAAGAGCGATGTTGCGCCTAAAAAAAGGATCCATGCGCAAGCTGCTGGGATAAATCTTGTTTTCGGTTTGGGCATTGTGGATGATCATAAGGATTGATTTTTTTTTTCTTTTTACAAATTAGTTGAAAGTACTCTCGGCTCGGAAGCTACTAAACGACATGGCCGCAGTCAACCCGAGCGCGCTTCGAATGGATACTGGCCTATTCCGGTAAATAGTTCTCAAACCAGTGCATCTATTTATTCCAGTTTCATAGGCAGTAATAATAATATATCCTTTAACTTAATATTTCATCATATTACATGACGTCAAATTTAAATCTGGATCGGTCGGATTACTTGTCATTATTTTTCCGATCGCTTCGGTAGAAATGACAATTGATGATGTTGATAGTTAAATGTTACTTAAATGGTTGTACGATTTCGTGGAAGGAATTTTTGATGAAGAAATAAATTTATTCATGTAATAATTTTTTTTTAACGATGTCTCGTTTCATTTTTAGTTTAAACTGTTTTAATACTGGATTAAACCGGGTTTGTATTAAATATCACTACGCCGCCAGATGATGATGGTGTGATACGCGCGCGGCAACGTTAAAATCAGGTTGTTTGGCGATAAAAAAGTACTTTTTAAAAAAAATCTCCAGCAAGAATCAAAGTCGATTGGTAATATTTTAAATAATGGGGAATAATCACTCCAATCAACACAATTTCACGTGTGGGTTGGCATCGTCGAGGAAAAACAGCAAATCGTCGAAACGAGTGTATCCGCAAAGCCTTTACGCGCTGAGTCAGGTGAGTTATTGCGAAATAAAAATTTTTAAAAAAATATTTAAAAAAATTATAAAAGGAAAAAAAAATTAAAAAAGTCCAGTTTGTTGATTGAAAAAGCTAAAAATAAACTTTGTTTTAACTATTTCAAACTGTCAACAAGTTTAAATGGTATTTTTTTTTTCTATGAATAATTTAACGACTAATTATTTCCCAATGGAATTTAATCATTGATTTTGCAGATTCTGATTGAAAAATCCGTTAACGATGCTGTTTATGCGAATATTTCCAGACGTGTTTTTGTCGTAAGTATTGTTTTTATAAAAATTTTTAAAAAATTATTTTAATTAAGTTAATTTTTTTTATTATTTATTTTTAAGAAATATTTTTCAAATTGCGTTGAAAATGCAGCCGAACGATTATACGAATATTACGTTAGCAGACAAGATACAATGGACGTTCATTATATCACTGAGAAAACATTCCTTCAAGTTTCCAACGAGATTTTAAACCTTGAAGCACTTTCACAGCAATTAAAATACTGTTTTAACGTTTTTTCCAAAGGGAAAGATCACATCACCAAACACGGTAAAAAAAAAAAATTCAAAAAAATTCAAAATCTTAAAAAAATATTTTTAAGGAGTCGAAACGATAATAAAAGCCTCGTATTTAATGGCCACGAATACATCATCGAACGAAATGTCAAGTTACAGCAATCCAAAGGCTCAAGAAATAGTAAATTCAATGCTAACGTCGATCGTAAGTTTTACTCGCAATGAAATACTAAACTTTACCAGCAAAAAAAAATAAAAAAATGTATCAGTTGAAAGAAAACGAATGGATAACAATCGATAATTTATGTACTTGGATTCGTAAGAATTGTAGTAACATGATTTTCGGTATTTTGCAATGGATTACAAACCGGTTACTTAACGCTGACGCAACTCGATTGGAAACAACTAACGATGATGTAAGTTATATAAAATTGTATTTTTTTCCACTATTACAATTGAATTTATTTTTTTCAGTCGAAATGTGCCGATGCTCATTCGAATGTATTAAATTCGTTTTTAATGTGGTTGTTGACATGTTCTTTACCGATCGAATTCACCAAACCAAAACGAACGAAACCGTCTTTGTATAAAATGTTGAATGGGCACGTCGATCCTCATGTTTTTATACAGAAATTTGTAAAAAATTTCATTTTATTTGTTTTAACTTTTATATTGACATTCGTTTGTTTACAGTTGCTTTGGTCCAACCCTGATAAATGGACTTCTTTGTATAAAAGCGATATTCAAGGTCTAAGTGTCAATAGGTTCCAAAATCATGTTTTCGCTTATCGTGGGTCAACTGTGCTTTTATTAACGATCGAAAACGATAGAAAATTTTGTGTTGCTGTCGATCAAGAATGGCGGTTAGAAATAATAAATTTTTAACAAAAAAAAATTTTTAATAAAAAATTTTTTTTTAAAATAGAGAATCGAGTCAAAGATGGGGCGGTGAGAATTGTACACTAATTCAAATAAGCCCAAAATATCAATTAATGGAATCGGGTGCTAAAATGATTTATTTGAATTTAAGTTGGAGAGGATTTCCAATGGGTTTACACGTAGGATTAAATCATAAGCAACCAGTGTTAGAAATCGATAAAGAAATGGCTTATGTTTTCGTACATAAAATTCCTTATCAATTGATATCGATAGAAGTAATAATAATTAATTAAAATATAAATTAATTTTATGTTTAATATTTTAATTTTAGGTTTGGGGTTGCGCGGGTGAAGATATGCTCGAAGCGCAAATCCAACAAAAACGATGGGAAGCGCAAGCAGCTCAACGTCATCGTAAAGTCAGTTTGAATGCGGTCGAATGGAAGAATAATCCCGATAAATATTTATTGGAATTGGGTGGATGCAGTTCGACATTTAATTATAATAATTCGTGAGCATTTTAATTTTTAATAAACGACTTTACTTTTAAATGTAAAAATCATTTTTTATTGCGTTGTTTTTTTTTTTTTGTTTTTTTTTTGTTTGTTTTTTAAAATAACAAAAAGCAAATTTCTAACATTCTTTGGCTATTTTAGCGGTTATTTTCATAATTTAAATTTTTTAAATTTTTACTTTTTTTTTCTTTTACACAACTTAAATATTAAAATATAAATTTATTCAATTTTTAAATTTTTTTGTTTAAAGTTTTAAATTCCTTTTATAACCGTAAAGACGTAAAATATTTGATTTTATGTTTAATTAATTCTTCTATTTCTTTGAGTGATTGAAGGTAACTTTTACTTATTTTCTTCTGAGTTTCGTTAATAAAAATTTCTTTTTCCTTTTAATTTTTAAAATTTTTCATATTTTTATGTATAAAATTTAATTATATTTAACTTACCTCCGAAGACAGGATTTGATCGTTTAAATTGATCCGTTGAACGTCCGATAACGTTACTGAAAGGCTTAAATCTTGAATACATTTAATTAAACCTGAAGCAGCTTCTTCGAAACCATTTAACATTGCGTTGAAATTACTGAATGTTTGAGGCTAATCAAAACATTTTGTAAGTTTAGTTAAATTTCAATTTTCTCATTTACCATTTGAATGGCCGTTATTTCTTTTTTCTTTTTCCCTTTCCTTTGTAAAGCGTTTTTCGCTGGTTTTAAAATACGTTGACAAAAACCGCACAAAATGGCAGCAAAACTCAACGTCTTTAAAAAAAAAAAAAAATTCAAAATAAAAATTTAAAAAAATTTTAATAAATTCATTCAAACCTCGGTTAAATTTGCGAATTTTTCTAATAATATTTGCCAATTGGTGAAATCCGTTGCTAAATTTTGTGATAAACTTTCACTAATCGCTTCGTTTACTGCGTCTGATACAAAATAAATTTTTATTTAAATAAATTAAAAAAAATAATTAAAATTAACCTTGAAATAAATTGATTATTTTCGATTGCATCGCTTCTTCTAAAGTCGGATTCTCCTTCTCGGACATGCCTCGTTCGAATAAGGAATTCAAATACAAAACAATTTCTTGTAACGATATGAAAACGTCTAAATAAATGTCATTCGCGTAATAATCCAATCGCGATTCTTCGGGCATTTGTATTAATCTCTAAAATACACAAATTTAAAAATAATAAAATTAAAAAAAAAATAATTATTTACACTCGATGGAGTTTTTGCTATAGATTTAATCCGATCTGAAGTTTCCCTGAGTTGAATTAACAATTCATGTAGAATATCAGCCACATTTTTCCTTTCGCCATTCGTAACTTCGCTATTTTGCCTTTTTGAATCCTGCGAATTGGACCGAGTGATTTGATAAGCCGTTGCTAAAGACCGAACTATTAAATTTCGTAGTTTTAACCACTCCAATTCGTGCGTAAATGAATTGCTAATTGCATCGTCTATTGCTTGTCTTAAATAAAAAAAAATTAAATTAAAAAAAAATATTAATTTAAAAATAGAATTTTTTTACTTATCGATTCGTTCCCAGGTAATCATAAGTGATAAATCGCGATTATCCCTGAGATATTTATATTTTTCAAGATTATCATTTTCAACATCGATATCTAAGAAGGCGATATTTTTTTCCGTAAAACTATGGCTTTAAAATAAAAAGTAAAAATTAAATTTAAAATATATTAAAATAAATGAAATAAAAAAATACCAATTTGAATCTATTATTATATCAAGAATCATCCTTTCGACTATAGTTAATGCATATTGTAACGAATTATTCAATCTTTCTCTGAATTTAACAAATTCGTAGATCTTTGTGAAAGATCCAAATTTATATGATGATATTAAATAATCGACGGTCTGAAATTTTATAATAAAATTTAATTATTTAAAATTTAAATTTAAATTTTTCTTACATCTTTGTGATTCGTCATAAAAAATTTAAGTGTATTATTGAATACATTGCACGCCTGACTGTAAAATCCTTTAGCTGCCAAATGCCTAGTAACTAAATACCTATAAAAACAATTAATTAATATTTTATTTAATTATAATTAATTAATAATACCCTAACGTATCCTGTTGAATGTGTTTAACATCTAAACTCTCATAGAGAGCAAAACTAGTTTCGATGGCGCCTAAACAATTGTATAATTTAATTAAAAGTAATTTAAATTGATGATTGTGTGGACTGATTCGTAATCCTTTTTCGAGTAAAGCGATCGGTTGCCATATTAATGTTGAATCGCCTTTGAAAATTTTATTAAATTTAATATTAATTAATATTTATATTTTTACCCGTTTGTTTCCATAATTGGATTAGTAAATGTCCAGCAACGATGCAATATAAATCAACTGGATCGTGATCGGTCGGTAGCAAATCGTTTTCTGTTAAAAATTAATTAATTTTAAATATTTAAATAAATAATTTTAAATTATTAACCTAATTGTAAATAACAATTATATCTACGAATAACATCATTCGCAAGTTCCATTTTCTGGGCAGTGGTTAATTGATTGTGTCGGCCGAAAAATTCACATATTTGTAGGTAATTCACGTGTCTTTGTAATTCTTTTTCCTATTAAAAATCAAATTTAATTTTTAAAAAATTAGAGTAAAATTTAAATATTTTTACATTTTTAGCGTCTGGAATTACACCATTATGTTCGTAACTCAAATTATTAAAAACTTTATCCAACACCTTAAATTAAAAAAAAATTAAAATTAAAAATTAAAATTATTTTGATTTTAATTGATTACGTAAGTTCCATCTTCGTCGTTTAATACTTGAAGAAAAATTTTAACATCTTCGAAAAAACATCCGCGATTACCAAATTTGTTATAATAACATAAAATTAATTCCCGATAAGAGCCTAAAGATTGAGCAACTGGATCTTGTCGATCTAAAAGTTGACGAAATAATTCTAATCGAGCGAGATACGGTCCTCTGAGATATTTCGATGATTTGCCATCTTCCGTTTGTACAAAAGACAGAACCAAATCGACCATCATCGTCGGTGTAAAATCACAAATTGGATTTTCACTATAAAATTTAAAATTAATAAAAAAATACTAAAATCAAAAAAAAATTATTTTACCAATCCTTAATTGGATGCCATTGCAAATCGTGTAATATAAAACCCGTTCGAAAATATTCCAAATAAAAATCCCACTGATCCGAACTAAAAATTAAAAATTTTTAAATAAAATATTTAAAAAAAAAATTATTTTCAATTTTACTATTCCAATAACAATTCACGATATGACGAATTCGCTTCTGGCCACCGTTCCAACTGCGTTAATAAATTAGCACGTCGTTGCGAGGTATAATGAACATACGATGCGAGTCGTTCTAAAATAAAATAAAAATAAAAAAATAAAAAAATCCAAAAAAATTTAAAAAAACTTATAACAAAAAATCACCTCCAAGAGGTCCACTAAGAACATTTAAAGCTTTATCCAATTTCCCTTGTAATTCTAAAATCATTACATATAATTGCACTTCAGCTTCGGCTTCAATTTTATTATCGGTTATAAATTTCTCAGTCATTCGTTGCGCTAATGGAAGTAACATTGTTTTAGCCAATTTCTCATCGGACGTGTGAGCCTTAAAAAAAGAAATAAAAATTAATTAAAAAATCTAAAAATCATTTTAAACAATAAAAAACTAACCTGCATAACGATACTCATCACAGCCCAGAAATAATAAGGATTTTTTGGTTTTAATCTGTACAAACTCATAGCGATTTGTTGTTGTTTCTTATAATTGCCCAAACGAACGTAAGACATAAATAAATGTGTCATAAATTCTTCATTTTGCGGTTCTTTTTTAATAGCTGCTTCGTAGGCATCTGCGATTAACTCGGCTGTAATTTGATATTTTATTATTAATTTAAAAAAATATTTATTAAAATGTATTTAAAATTACGTTTATGTAATTCTCTATAGCAAATTGTCATTGCTTGTAACGTCGAATCGTCGATTGGAACTTCATCGTGAACTTCTTTTAGTACTAAAGAGGCTTCGTTTTGTTTTCCGAGTCTTATTAATGCGAGGGCTTTTAATACCTGAAAATTAATTTAATTTGTTAATTTTTTTTTATTTTTAATTTTTTTCCATTTTTTTTCTTACTTTTGCACATGAAAAATCTTTTTGTTTTTTTAATAGTTTTTCCGCTTCTTGTAACGCTTTTTTGTTGTTGCTGTTGTCTAAGCAATCTGTGGATGAGAATTAAAAGAAATTTTTTTAATTTTTGTGGTTGAATGAAATAAGGAAAAAATGCATTGTTGACAAAAAGTGTTGGAAACGAATTGAATTTTTTCTTCATTTCGATGGTAAGGGATTTGAAATTTGTTGGTTGTGATTGTGTTAGGGAGTTATGGGTTAATTAATTTTGATTATTTTTAATCATTTATTACCATAAATTGGCCTCAATCGTCTCTCGTTTACACTAACATCCACATGAGATTGAGAACGAGCCGCCATTTTCGCATTTGAGTGCTTAAATGCAAAAATTTAAAATTTGATTTATATTTTTAATCACACATTTATTTGTATTAAAATTTACATTAAATTAAAACAAAAATAAATAATTAACTAAATCTAAATATTAAATTTTTTTAAATTCTATTTATTTAACTAAACAACTCCGCATTTACATCCGGTTAAAAATGAGCGCGAAGAAGACCGAACGCATGACCAATTTCGTTAAAAAATATTTAAAATCGGCACCAAATTTGGAGTAAGTAAATAAAAATTAACTTTACATAATTTTAAAGCTCTTCAAAAACGAATAGCAATAAGTCGATCAAAGTCAAAATCGATTTAAATTAATTTACTCAAAATGTTTTCTCAATGCGCAATTTCCCGCCAATTTTAAAGTGTAAAATAAAAGTAAAAATTATAATTTTCTTTTTCATTTCAGGTCGATAACAATACGTGAAATACGAGAAAATTATGAGGAACATCACGGCATTGAAGATCTCTCGAAAAAGGATCGCGAAACGTTAAAATCAATAATCACTAAATTATTCGATGAAATTCGACAGGTTTTTTTCTTAATAAAATAAAATTAAAATTTTATAATTTAAAATAATTTTAATTATTAGGGAAATGAGAAATCGGACGAAGATGAAAATGAAGGCGAAAAATCGGACGAAGATGAAATTGTAATTAAAAAAGCAATGAAAAGAAAACGAGAAATCGGATCTGAAAACGAATCGAGCGAAGACGAAGTAAAACCGAAGCAAAAAATTAAACGAAAAACCAAAAAGAGTCGAAAAATGTCGGATTTCAATTCGGACTCGAACGACGAAGACGAAGCGAACGAAAAAGTTGTCGAAATGCAAATGTCGGACGAAGAAGATGAGAAAAGTACAAAAACATTAATTAAATCCAAAGGAAATTCAGACGAAGACGATTTACCATTGAAGTCGGACGGTTCGAGCGACGAAGAAACATTGAAAAAAGCAAATCTAAAAGAAAATAACGAAAAATCGGATGAATCGAGCGACGACGAAACTTTACAAAAAGCAAAGCCAAAAGAAAATAATTCGAGCGACGACGAAAAGTCCGAAAATAACGAAAAATCGGACGAATCGAGCGACGACGAAATATTAAAAAAACCAAACCAAAAAGAAAATAATTCGAGCGACGACGAAAAATCCAAAAATAAAGAAAAATCGAACGATTCGAGCGACGACGAAACATTAGCAAATATTTCAAAAGAAATAAAAAAAACGTCGGAAACAAAAACCAAAAAACAATCGACTAAAGAAAACAACTCGGAATCGAACGACAGCGGAACCGACGTCGGACCCAAAAATAAAAAAGTAAAAAATTCAAAAAGCAAAATTTCCCAAAAATAACCAAAATAAAATTCCAGAAAGACGCAAAAAGCGAAGAAGATCGAAAAATCGAACGAATGAAACGATTCATACGAACGGCCGGAATCCGTTGTCAATACGCGAAAGTATTAGAAGGTTGCAAAACCACTAAAAAGAAAATCGAAAAACTTTTACAAGTTTTAATCGATTCTGGTCTCAAAGGTAAACAAAATATCAAATCCCAATTCAAATTAATAAATTAATTTAACACAGGAAAACCGACATTAGAAAATTGTAAAAAATTAAAAGCCAAAAGAGAACGTGAAAAGGAATTGGAAGAATTAGACAAATCAAATATAATTTCAAGTAAAAAAATAAAAAAAATTTTATTAATCAAAAAATAAAAAAAAATTTGCATAAAAATTTGCATAGGTCGAAGTCGAAGGCGCTCGAAACTCATGAACCCGATCGTGTCGCTCAAACGATTGAAGGAACGATCACCGAGTCCAGTGCAAGTAAAACAAAGGATTTTCTCACGTCTCAAAGACATCATCGATAGCGATGCGAGCAGCGATTAAATTATTCTCATTTAACAAAAATTCATTTTTTAATATATTCATTTTTTGATATAATTTTTTTCTAGTATTTTTTTTGTAACTTAAAAAAACAAATGTTTGTTAATGGTAAATTAGGTTAACAAAACACGTTCGCCCACTTAAAAAAAATTGTTTTTGGTAGTTGTATTAAAACTTACATTTATTAACATTAATTTGCATAAATTATTTTTTTTGTATTTCATTGTCAAATAATATTAAAAAACTTTCTTTTAGTATATCATTTCGATTATGTAAGAAAGTAATAATTATTTTCAAAAATTCCCATCATTTGATGAGAATGGGCCAATGGAATGATTTATAAGGAAAAAATATTTTCATTGTCTCTTATTCTCATCTTAGTTACATTTTATGCTAATATTTTAAGGTTAAATGAAATTTTTCAATTACTTTTCATTTCCCGTTTTAAAGCTGACACAGTAAACTTTTACTTAATGCCTTTTTGGCCTTAAGAGGTTCATGTCTTCGATTCGTTTTTTCAGTGTAAATTAAGGTCGTTTAAAAGTACTTTCAAGTACGAAAAATAATAAAATTAAAACCTTTTGACGATGTATCCTTGATATTCACAGTGCATTGAAAAGTTATCTAAAAAGAAAAATTTTTTTTGTTAATTTAATGTTTAACGAAATATAAAAAAAAAATGTTGAAAAAAAAGAGGTCAGATTCTTAAAAGATTACATGCATCTGTGTGATCATTCGATTGAAACAACTGCCTTGACTCGATGACGCCATTTTGGCAATGAGAAATGGGTGAACGGAAAATTTCATTTTTTCCCTTAAAATTTTTTTTTTCAAAACTGCAATTTTCTATTGAAAAAAAAAATAAGTGAAACTATAATCAAAATAATAAAAATTTTCAAAATGACGCAATGTTATTCCAAGGTTGGAATTTTTTTTTGTTTTTAACTTTTGGCATTTTGATGAGTGCCATTTGTTAAGGGTGGAGAAATTGAATTTTCGACTTGTTTGCCTTGTTCTCTTTGGTCTCGACTCAAGCGACTCGAATCGCTTGTTTCGCCTTATTCAACTGAATCCATGGTCAGAAAAATCAACCATTTTGAATATTTCAATTTTTTCAATTTTTTTTTTTAGTAAAAAATCATGAGAAAAAAAAATTCCAAACAAATAAAGTGAGTTTTACAATGAAGAGGTCAAATGTTGCCCTCGACCCAAAGAAACCCATTCATACAATGACCCTTTGGAATTTTTTTTCTCACTTTTTTCATTTTAATATTAAAAAAAAATTAAAATTAAATTATCTTTCAAGTTATTTCCACTTTATGCGTCGAATGACAGCAGTTATGTCACGTTAGAAGTTATCAGTTTGTTTACGGGGTGGAAAATGTGTTGTGTAGCCAATTCTCGTTTCCCATTTCTTCCGTCAGCCCTCGGGCTTGGGGCAAAGACCTCAGTGCGCATGTGCGTGAATCGGCTTACAATGCGTGGCAGGTGTCCAGGGCACATAATGTTTCTATGGTGATGTTGCAAGGTAAGTTTTTCACTTTTCTTCCTTCTTTTTTTCAATTTATCTGTAAATAACGATATATTTTTTTTAATTATTTAATTATAACTTTTTTTTCGGATACTAAAATGCGATTGTTTTAATGTAAAATCAAATTTTGATTTTAATTTTAATTTTTTTGAAATTTTATAAAAATTATAAAAATTTCATTTTTTAATTTATTTTCCAAATTTTATTTTAAAAATTTAAAAAACAAATTTTTTTATCGATTAAGAAAAAGTTGAAAAACGAAAAACATTTAAAAAAGAAAAAAAAAATCACCTTTAAATGCACCAACGGTTTTTTCCTTTTCAAAGTTAAACAAACTTTAATTAATTTTAAATAAAAAAATCGCATTTTAAAAATAAATTTCAAAAAATTACCCTTAAAAAGATATTTCCAGTAGAAAGAAAATTTACTAAAACCTGAAAAAAAAAAATTAATAAATAATTTATAATATTAAAATCAAATTTAATATTCATTTTAAAAGCCCCGGATGTTAAAAACTTATTTAACAAACGATGCATAAATTCAATTTTAACATTATTTTTCACGTATCAATAATTATTTAACTTATTAAAAACTCATCCTAAAGTCAATGAACTAAAACCGATAGAAAATGAACCAGTTAAAAATAGAAAACAAAAAAAAAATTCAAAACTTAAAAAAAAAAAACTCAATTTTCTTTTATCAATTTCAATGGTTTTTCAGTGAAATTTATTTTCAAATTTTTCACATGTAAAAATTACAAAATTTCCCTAATCCAACTAACTTTAATCCACTTCTCACGTAATTTTTCATCGAATTAACTTTATTTTTTAAAAGTAGGTTGACTCTTCCAGCACGTTTTAACTCCTTAAATCAGGTTTTTCCTTTCCCTTAACAAAAACCTACAAAACTCCAATCCACGCATGCGCAGTAAGTAACAGCGCAACCTGTAGATATAAAATACATTTAAAAATTCCTATTTAACACTTAACCTCATTTAATAAACAAACATAATTGTTATTAAATTGCAAAAAGTAATTGACAGCACCCACTGGTCATGCGTTTAATGTTAATTTCGGTTAAAAATTTCATCTAAAAAAAAAAACAAATTAATTTTTAAATTTAAAAAAAAAAAAATTAGTTGTGGCAACCACTAAACGCTCGAATTCATTTAAATTTAAAAAAAAATTTTAAATATTTAAATTAAAAATTTTTTTTTTTAGATTTTCCAAAAAACTGCAACTTCCAATGGCTTTTACAAGCAGCGCAAAACGAAAGGAAATGAAGAAATCGTCGTATTATTTATGGTTTTTAGGTGCAAAGGAAAGCCACGGACTCAGAGGCGATGATTATATTCGATCCGGATTACGTTATTTGATCGAAAGGGAACGTGAAATCGAACCAATCAAAGTGACTTTACAAGTAAAAAAAAAAAATTTAAATATTTATATATCTTAAAAAAAAATTAATTTTTCCCATTTTAATTCAAATTAATGCTAAATAATAAGTAAAAATAATAACTTAATCCGAATGTCCTCGTAAACGGAAGTATTTGTTGAAAAATAGGCCAAAGTCGTCCTGATTCTTTAATAGATTCACTCTGAATAACAACGATGATGAACTTTTCAATGCTCGTTTGCCTTGTAGTGTAATTACTGCATTTTTAATGACGTTCAAATAGCACCTGTCGAAAGAAACATTAATTAATTAATTATTTATTTCCGTATTAAATTTATAAATCAAACCAAATTGGATTTAAAGGATATATTCCTTACTTGGAAATTTCAGTAAATGATTCATCTTCGAGACCTTTCGTATCTCTTCCTGTCCATCTTTAAAAAAAAAAAAAAAAAGAATAAATTTCATTCTCCGATGCGTAGAATTAAATTACCCGATATTCCGTGTGAATTACGAGGTTAACAATCCTAAACATCACTCGACCCCGACTAAATATTTAAAAGAATCCATTTAAACCAAATTTCAAACCCCCGCCATTTGCACGCGTCACCCCAATGCATTGTGGGATCGTCTTCAAACAACGCGCGCCAATTTGAAAAAAAAAATAAAATTTTCTTTTAAAAATTCCAGGTTAGCAACAAAGGCCTTAAAATAGTCCAAAACGTAAATTCGGGTCTAAAAAACGTTATTCTCTCACCCGGTAAAGGCGAAGTGGTCAAGCATTTCATCCCACACGACTCCATTACATGCGTTATTCAGGGCGAGCCGCCGGACGACGATTTAGTCGCTTGCATTCTCCTCCTCTACAATCCCATCACCCGTTGCCCGATATACGTTCACGCATACAGATGCGATTCGGTGGAAACGGCAACACTTCTCCGCCGCCAACTCCAATCGTTAACAGAGCACCCGGACACCCAACGTAAAATGGCCGAACTGGAGGAACGTTTGGCCGGTCGCGATCGCCAAATCCGTCGCAAATTATCAACTTCGGACGGCCGAAGTCGCGATTCAGAATCGAGTGGATCGGAACGTGAAATAACATTACAACACCAACTAAACACCCAAAACCAAGCATTGGACGAACGAACTACACATCTCTACGCATCTTTAGCGGCCGAGTTACGAGAGAAATTAAAAGGCGGGAAAAAACAAATCCCGATACTTTTACCACCGCGCGACTACGACACGATGCACAGAAACAGAGGCAAATTGGATATCGATACTAGAAAAAGCATACAAGTAATCGAAATCGATTTTTAAAAAAAATCGATTTTTCCAAAAAACTTAAAATTTCATTTTATTCAAGGCGAGTGTCGTCGGCCCGAACGGGATATTTTCACGTCGAGAGCACCCAAAGGACGATTCGAGTGGTAAATCGAGTGGAATCGGGTCCGACGAAGCCCCCAGTTCCCCACCTAGGGGTAAAAGAGCCCCGAAAGACACGGATAATAACGTATCGAGCTCGGAAGACGAGTGGGAAATTCAAAGAGGATTACGTGCGAGAGCCGCTAAAGAATTGATGCATTGGGAGCCGCCTACCGGTGGTGCTAATTCCAACCAATGGAAAGAGCAACCTGCGCCTCATAGGGTTTTGCCTAGGATCGGTCCGCCGAGACGAAATGTTTATCACGAGTTACCAGAAGAAAAACGGTACCCGGGATTGGATAGAGAATCGGCTCGAATGCATTATTCCGGGTCTGATCGACGGTTCAGTTATACCGATAGGAGGAAAATGGCCGCTTCACGAGATTTTTAAATTTTTCTTTTTCGGATTTTTTGGATTTATGCACAATCTGTGATTTAAATTTTTTTTTATTAATTATTTAGTGAATTTACAGTTAATAAAATTAAATATAAAAATTTGATTTTTGTTTTTCAATGACAGAGTTCACTTACCCTCACTCTGAATGACTGTTTTTAACGATAGATGTCACTGACCTTGACTGATGCTTCCGTTTGTAAACAAAAGATTAAAGATTTGTTCGAGTCTGTGAAATGAAAGGGTTAATCGAGGTTAAATATAATCATATGAATTAATTATTTTTAAAATTTAAATCGTTAAAATAATATTTTCATTACCGAATTGAATGGTGTTTATTGTTAAATTGAATTTGGTCCAGGAATTGTTGATTGGAGATAAAAATCGTAATATTTGCTCGCCTCGACCTAAATTTTAAGTTATAAATTACAAACTCGTTTGTTTCGTAACAGAAAAATACCATTAAATTACCCACAATTCATTCCGCGATCAAAATAAACAGTTGAACATTCTCGTTGATAGCGCCATCTATTGTTAAAATTTCAAAGCTTTTATTAAAATAAATTTTTTTATACAAAATAACCTTTTTTAAGTATTTAACCATTAAAAACACAAAAACAATGGTTAAATTAAATATAAATCTTAACTATACTCACATTTTTAATTATTCGTAATTAATTTTTTTCTTAATCCAAAATCTCAAGCTTTTACTTCCTGGTAAAATCAAAGGTCGTTAAACCACAGCACGCGATGTTTTTACCTATCAAAGTAAATAATTTTTATTTATTTAATTATTCGTGTAAAACAAACAAAAACAAACCTAATTTCTAGTATAATATTAGCAAAGGACTTGAATAGTGATTTAACGTGACCTTTGCACCATCGACCGCCCTTCAAAATATTCCCGCGCGAACAGGTCACGAACGGGTTACTGCGCATGCGTGTGTAAAGCAAAAATTCGTAAAAATGCAGTTCTCCTCAACCTACTTTGTTTCGTTCGTTTACATTACCCATTCGAGGTGTTGGATGCGGGTAAATTGAAAAATAGGACGAATATTATGGATAAGGTTTTAATTCGATACAAATTAACACTCGAACGACTCCTAGTGGTGATGCGCGGACTCGCATTTGTTTTTGCTTTGTTTTGCTCATTCAAATGTATCGAGTTTAGATTTTCATCGCTCGTGTGAGTATTTTATTTATTTTCAAATTTTTTAATTTAATAATTTAAATTGTTTTTAGACTCGTTTCAATGAGTTTTGATCCGATTCGAATTTAATTTCAAATTTGAATTTTTTTTTATTTTCAATATTTTTCTTTCCTCATTGCATTAATTGATGCATAAAATTAAATTAATTTTGAGGAAAATCCTCCAAATATCAATTTACTAACCTATAATTAAAAATAAATATTTTTGTCCTTGAGAATATTCACATTGAAAATGTTAAGGATTTTGTAATAATTAGAATTTTGATATTTAAACGCGAAATGAAAAATGTTTTATTTTTCGCTTTCGGCCATTCGCAATTATTTTGTTTGAGTCGCGGAACGACACAATTTGATTAAAAGTGTAATTGGCTTTAATTTTTCTGACCTATTTGATATAAAGGGTAATTTTCATTCTGATTTCCTGTGGATAAGCAACGATATACGAGCTCCATATTTGTTTTTTTAGTCGTTGTGGATTTGTTTGGTTTTTTTTTGTTTTTTTCAATGGGGAAATTGTTAAATGGTTGAGAATAATTGTAAATGTCATTTGCTCGTGACCGTTTCGAGTTCATCAGTCGACTTTGGTTGTTTGTCTTTATGGGATTGCATTTTTAATGTGTTTACGACACGTTTTGTGTGGGCTTGAAATTATACGAGATTGTGGTGAGTATTTGACTTTTTTTAATGATTTGCTGGTTTTTAATTATGGTTTTTGTGGGAAAATTTAGTTTTTGGGGTTTTTGTGGTAAAATTAAATTTTTCGGGTTTTTGTGGTAAAAAAATTATTTTTTGGATTTTTTTGTGGGAAAATTAATATTTGGGGTTTTTAAGAGTTAAAAAAGTTTTTTTTTCAGTTTTTTGGGAATTTTGGAATTTAAAATTTTATTGAATTTTTGTTTTTTGTTTTTTTAAATGGAAATTTTTGATTTTTGTTTGTTGGAATTTATTTTGGGAATTTAAGAAATTGATTTTTGTGTTTTCTTTTAATGGGGAAATTAATTTTTTGG
>JAQFZU010000260.1:0-35036 GCA_034696185.1 Henia vesuviana | reverse complement strand
CCTCTCGATTGATGGGATTAGAAAGAGCTGTCACAAGCTAAAATTTATTTGTTTAGCAGGACAACAAAAGTAATAAAGAATGAATGAAAATTTGCACAATACAAGTTAGTAATTTGTATTGAAAAAAGGAACGCTAATTCTGCTCGAAAAAGCAACCAAGGTTACGTAAACCTTAAGGGTCACTTTGGGCTTTACAAGCCTCGAGTTAAGCAAAGATTTGCAACTAACTCCTAACTTTTAACAAAAGCGAAGGTGAAATAACAGGCATTTAACATTATATTACTCACACATAACACTAGTGTTAATGGACGGAAACAACTGCTCAATGCTTACACTTGAACCTCGCGAGTGAAACGCCAAAGATAATTGGTGTTATGAAATTGGAAAAAGCCCCAAAAAATGCCAAAAGAACTATTTTCCTAATTATGGATGAGAACTTCTACAATTTACACCATAAAAACATTAATTTCCAATCTATTGATGTTTTGAACCATCAATGCAGAATCCAATGTAATGTGGAACAAATATGAAGAAAGAATTCTGTAGAAAATCTGTTTTTTATTCAAACATCCCGGGCTTTTATAAACTTTTAGTGGTCACATGTTAATATTGGCCAATCATAGACCGACAAGTATTGGTTTAAACCATTATGCCCTAGGAAACGTTACTAATTAGTCAATCACACCAACAGATGGCAATCAGGATTTAATCACAGAAAACTACCGTACAGGGGAACAATTCAGAATTTTTTACCTGCTCTAAAGGGCCAGCGTGCAAACTCAGTGAGTACATGCTAAAATACTATTACAAAAGCGTTCTGCGCATGCTGCGCAGTAATCACATAAAAAAGCGCGCACCGAGCAAGTAGACCAAAGGCTGGCTCGTGACATTCTTCCCCTTCTGGATTAATATGACGAGGCATTAGTAACTGACGAAGTTTATATTCATCTTAAAAACGAATGTTAATATGAGTAAGGCATGTTCTTAATTATTATAGAATATTAAAAAAAAATAAAAACAATTATTGTTGGTGAAAAACAAAATGATAAGGATTTATTCCATAAGAAAAATAATCATATTCAAAACAAACACACAAAGAAAAAGAAATACAAAAGCAATTATAAAAGAGAGAATTTGTCTCTTATATAAAGTATAAAATATAAAATATAAAAGAGCTCTTTTGAACTAAAGAAAAGCTTATTCTTTAGTAAAACGTTCAAAAGAAAATAACATAATATAAAATAATAAAAACATAAGTAAAAGAAATAAGATAAGATAAAACTTAAAAGAACGTTTAAACCAAAAAAAAAATTTCTCACATTCATGGTTCCTTTGGGCGTGGGTTTTTAGTCAAATAAAGAAGTAGATCCACTAAAGTATGAGCGACACATGTTTGAACAGTTTCAAAATCAAGTACGTCTTGTGGTAATCTTCGTATAATTGCTGGTGCAAATCGAGATAAATATATGTGGCGAATTCCCCGAGTTACAGCTCGAACTCGACCGTGGGGCGTGTCAAGCTGTCTTTTCATCAACAGCCGAGCAGCTTCTAGGATTGCGTCATCCGCAATTGACAAACGAAGAGAACCTTCAGTAGTAGCCAGTATAAATGCAATTTCTATCGAATTGAACAGTTCTATCAATATCGGAAAAACTTCTTCGGGTGTTAAATGTCTTTCGAGTTGACTTGGGGCGGGTATTTCCATAGATTGTATTGACATTATGTCATCTTCTTTAATTACAGGTGGATCAGTAATGATAAGAGGCTCGTCTTGAATTGGGGTCGTTGTCATGGTACTGTGTTCAAATTCCGTTATTTCTGCCCAACTCTGTTTGAAAGGCTCAAAAATTTCAAGGATTGGTTGAGGATGAAGAATACTCACGAAGATATCACAAAGGGTTTCATCCAGGGGGGATGAGACTTCGATTGATGTCTCGAGTTCCTGGGTAAGGCTGATACCTTCGAGTGAGAACTCCTCCAGTCCCTGGATTAAAAGCGTTTCAGATGTTGCAATGATTTTTTTTTTAGTTGAACATAATGGAATTGAATTAGATAAAGCCAGTGATGTATCTGAGACAGTAACCGGAACGATAGTCAAAACAAGTTCAGTAAGAACGTTATCAAGCTCCTCTACCGTAATAGGACGAGTCGGAATATAATAAGGCAAATGTACTGAAGGTCCTTCAGGTTCCAAAGTAACTAATTCGGCTTGCCGAATTTTTTGTTGTGCAACTTGATCAACATATGTTCCGCTTGGCTAAGGGGTGGGTTATGCCTAACACGGGTTAGTCGACGCGGTTTCGTGAAGGGACTTATGCCCGTGAAGGGCTAAGCTGTTAATTCTTAGAGAGGCCGGTGTCACGGTTACGCGACCTGGGCCTAAGTGCAGTGCCCAGTTGCGTTCTCTCTACTCTCTGGTGTCCAACGCTGATCCAAGGGTCAGCTATGTACCAGAGTTATAAGCTAAAACCAATAGGCCTAAAATAGGCTTACTGGTAAGGGTTAGTTGTTAGTGTTAATTAATTACTAAAGGTTAAGCCTAACAGCAGTTGGGCCCAAAAAAGGCTTACTCCAGGCCAGAGCCAAAGAAGCCACAACCTGCTGTCATGAGAATCTATTTTATTCTGCCAACACTGTGTCAATAACAATACTATTACAACTCTGTTTGATACTCAACAAAGCTATGATTAAAGAACATAGAATGTGCATGCAGGAACAATGTGCATGCACTTAAAAGGCTTAATCAAACAATAAAGAGGCCTATCTAGGCCTGAACACTAATAAAAAGAGGCCTTCTTTAAGCCTGAACAAAAAGAAATTGACCCCTATTGTCAAGAAACTCAAAGCGATTAAAATCACTTTAGAGGCTAAAATTCGATACCACCTGTTGAGAGAAAACAAGTGCGACAAACGTCACAAATTCTCAAAACAGCACACCCAGAGTAGAAATGATAACGTCATCTCTACGGGGTTAACAACCACTTAAGAACAACATCGAGCACATGGTTTAGACCAGTTTAGACAGGCAAACAAGCCACATCAAAAAATTTGTCATGGTTGACAAAAACCAAAATCCACAAGAAAAAGAACCTCAGGAGGACACCAGTTCCACCAGAGAGATCGAGGCAGCCTTCGATGAACTTGTTGTTGACACAGACGTCGAGGAGATGCAGACGCTGGATGAAATTGGTAAAACCAACGATATTATCATCGATTCGGGTGAAGACCCGAAGGATTCCCCCGCCCTGTTTTTTAGTCCTTTATTGGTAACCCGATTTACGAACGAAGAACCCACGAGGAGACGATACTTCGCATGGTGGGATAACCCAGCTCTGCGAGAACAACTCCATCAGGAAGAAATTAAACGTCTCCAAGACGAAGCCCCACAATGTATGAGACAACTCCTGGAAGTCTTCAATTTAGATCATTATCAGGCATGTATGGTCTGCAATTCTACAATTTGCACGCCCATACTCAGAGGCCTTCTGACTAATTTACGTTTCCAATGGGAGATACATACTCTGGCAAAATTCAGAGTAATTTGTATCACTAGGCAAAGTCGTGGTCAACCCACATCCCAGCCAAGCCCCGGTTGGTTCATAACGACCGAGCGAGGTCCCATTTCTCCCAGTACGGCAGAGGCAAGAGCCACTATCCGTAGCCACACCTTACCCGAAACCCCGTCAGGATTGCGGTCTGGCCGCTATCAAAAGCACAAATTACACGACTACCGGGCATCCTCACACAAGCGAGGAAAATCCCAAGCCGCCAAACGAGAGAAGCGATCACTATCGCCTCCTTCAAAAGGACCCCGAACACTCTCGGAGAGCTCGCCTACGCAAGCCTGCTCCACCCAAGCTGAGTCTACGAATTGTTTTAAGACAATTCACACTCAAATAGCTAAAACAGAGCTTCCCTACGGCATGATGTACATCCCTCCACTCATGTCCTCCCTTCCCAAGCAAGTGATACCCCAACCAAGCCCAACGCAATGTTCCCCTGGTTTTGTAACCCGGCAACAGCTCGAACAAGCTGTTGAATTTATGATTGTCCAAATGCTATTGTGGATATGTATTCAGGGGTGTTTACTCTGCCATCTATATGTGGCTTATTGTGTTCAGTTGCCATTATATAGTGTATGTGTATGGATTGTTAAATACAGATATTGTTCTGTATACATAATGTTATCTATAGGTGGGGTATGCTCTCAAGGTGACTTTGAGATAGCCTCTGTGACAGAACACATCTCTTGTGTGAATAAATATGTAAAGTCTTTGTGTGGATTTTTGCTTCATCTGATTTCTTCATAGTATGCTGCGTGAGATCTGATCTGGACACGAGCATTGCAAGCCGCGACAGCGACCAGGCCAACGCGAGGTCGAGGTCGAGGCAGACTCCGCTTAACCCAACCAGCGTTAGACCCATTCTAAGCAGAAACCGAAACTGGCGCCCCGCTAGTCCCGGAACCAATTATTCCCGCTGACAGCGACAAACACGCGCATCGCCGAGCCCTAAGAATTACCAGATCTATACAAACGGCAAGAGCCTTGTTGCGTGAAGTGGATGAATACCAACAACTTCAAATTGATCAAGCCACTTGTCGAGTTTGAACCATATGTCAACAATTTCAACTCGATTCAAATTGAGCCGAAACCAATGCTCTACGCCTACGAGCACACAGCCTACACAAAGCCTTCGAGTGAGTTGTAAATCCCAAAACCTTTTTGAACTGTGAACGTGCTTTCGCGGCATTCACTGTCGTTTCACACGACGCAAACACGACTACGACGTTCACCGCAGTCACTTGGCAGAACCTTTTGCCAGACGTCGACAAATTATGTCGTTGACTCTAGACTTTTGACTGGACTATAGGAAACCCCGTCCTAAAACATAAACAAGTCCGGCTACTGCCCCCCGGACCCTCCCCTTACTTAGATTTATTAAAACCTATCACTAGTTAAGTCAGGGGGCTTGCCCCCCCGGAATTCGCCTTTAACATAGTTTATTAACTAGTCATGCCTGGTTTCGATAACATGAGGCTCATTGCTGTACCCAGCTGCAAATAGTGTGCTTGCACTCTCGCGATAACGACGTCTCTGATAACGAGGTTTCTGAGCCCTAGACTTCAGCCATCTAAATCGCCAGATCAGACTCGCCGGATCCGTCCAGCCATAGCACCGGCACGTGCCGACATCAGACAACCTGCAACTTCAGGTTTAACACGTGGCCAGTCAGCCACGTGCCTTTTAATCAGTATATTATTTGTGATATTTTTTACAGCCTTCGTGGCTATATTATTTTATTTTGTAATCCATCCTTTGTTACCTGGAATAAATTCCGAGTACCTTTATTTTGCCATACATAGTTGTATTTCTTATTTCGCTTTAAGCCACGTGAATAATCGCATGGTTATCTTACATATATGTATTTAACTAACTAGAGTCACCCGACTCCAGAGGCACGACATATGTAATTAACTAACCAATGATCGAAATGTATTTCAGAATATGATTTGAGTATTGTCATGTAATTAACTTGTGTATTTCGACCATAGATGGCGCTATTCGTTATCTTACCTATTATTTAAATTACCTGAGCGCAACTGGTTTGAACTACTTTATTCCAATATTCAGTAGTATTCTGCCCAATGCATTAAGATGATGCTGTGTATTTTTGCTAATTAAAAGAATAAAAACCTTTGATAGGTTTTATAAAAACTGACAATTCAATTAAGAATAAAACCAAAAGACTTTATTTATTAGCTAAGTAGATACAATTAATTACAATGTACTTATAAATAAAAAACGAGTGCCACACCCATTTGGAGAATTTGCGCCACGTCATTAAAGCTGAAATATGCGACTGATATTATTAAAAAGTAACCACTCATCTTTGAACATCAATTTCCATCCAATTAAATGGGACTACTCACACAACTCTCTCAAAAAAGCGTGCACTTCGTGAAATGCACTTTTACAACAGCAGTAAGTTGCATAGGACACGCTTACATTTAACTTGAGTGGGTTTCAAAAAAGCGTGTTTCTTTGCAGTTAACTTTTTCGAAATGCGCTTCCATAAAACTCGTTTGTTTCAACACGCGTTTTTGCAATTCCATAAATTTCTTTAAAAAAACGATATAATGAGATCCGCTAAAATGCAATGACAATTTAATTTTTATATAACAAATTGTCAAAGCAACACGCAATATTGCAATTTGTTATATTAAAAAATGCTAAGTTACAACATAGTATATGTTGCAACACGCTAATTTGGGATGTTACGCGATGAAATATTGGCAGTTACGAATTATACGCAGCAATTAGAACGACTTATTAATAAGATACAACAACATAACAAAGTTTCTAGAACTCAAAAATCAAGAGAATCGTAAGCTGATTGAAAATATGGCAAGCACAAATAGAATCAATGCTTGAACATTTCAAGCTGGCAAAGTGCAGCACCACAATGAAAATGACAGAAAACTTGTAAGAAACAAAAACAATTGTAAGAACTCACCAGAAACCGATCAAGAAATATCCCAATTAATCATTGAAAGCATGATGCATGTTATGCTGAAAGACTGCCTTTATATCATCAACCCAATAAGTGCATTTTCTCAGAAGAAACTCATTTACAGGTAGCAAAGAGAATTCTTTGGTATCTGCAGAAACCAAATCACAGCATAAAGCTAGGTTCAAATTGCTGTTCACATTGCAGCAAATGTAAGTAAAGAAGTATAGTAAGCAAATGAAAGTCATCAAATACATATATTAATATTAGTTCAAACTGAACTGAAGTATTAGAAATTAGCCAATCACAAAGCAACTAAATGTAAACAAAAAAATCCAGCATAATTTAAAAATTACTTTTTTAAAGTATTCCTCTGAATGTATCCTGTGGTTGATTAGCTATTTTGAAGAGAAAAACTTTGAGATGAGAAATCACACATGATGTAAACACCTCCTGTGATGGTTTAGCAGTAGATATCTGCATTATTTCTGCTGAAGTTTACCTACTTCTACTTTTCTCTTTCTTCCCACCAATACATAATGCTACTTGTACGTTTCAACAGATAAGTGCAATTTGTATTGCAGTCTGAATCTGCAATCATCAAAATATTAAATTTGTTCTATTCCAATACACTGGGATGGAACCAGGATTGTGTTGGCCCAATATCTGCTGATGACTGTGCCAACAACAGCAATAATTATGCTAATCGTAAAACCTCGAAAAGCCTTCTATTGTTAACCTTGTAACCGGTCGCTCCTTTGTCGTGTGGACCCAGTCTCCAAACGGCAGGTTTATAGACAGAACACATTAAAAATGATTGAGACTAACGCATGATTTGTGTGTTGCGAGCCTTTGTTATATTAAGGCTGTCACCCATATCACCGCCATGTTCTCAATGCTTCCTAGATTCGCCGGCATTGCACTAGCGGTAGAAACTGCTAATACAAAGCGATATTAACTGAAACACTGCTTATTGGCTTCATGGGGTAGCCATACATACCTTTCAGCCTCCGCATAATATTCTCCACGTACACCACACTCTTGCCTGGCCAACCCCGCTCATCCTCACTTTACAGTAGTTGGAACGAGACTCCTTTTTAGGGATTGAGCCCCCAGGCAGTGTAGTGGATGTGCTCCGGGGTCAGATGACCGAGACCCATGTTGCTCTCTAGTGACGACTAGTCACAACCTATTGTCATAGGGGAACAACACAGATCTCCCAATTACAACATGTATTTGCCATAAACCAATGTGGTGCGGTTTTCACTCTTTCAAGTAATGTTGAGCAATACCTCGAACGGATTCGATTTTTAATACTTGGATTTATGACTGCCATCAACCTGAGTGGGTGAAGTGAACCGGGGGCTACCCCACGTAGCCATTTGTTAGTTAATATGGTTTTGCGTCTGGGGGCGGTAACCAAATTCCAAGCGCGAGTCAGCAAACCCATTAATAGTTGAGGATTGGAAGATGGTACGAAGGCTCAGCCGACCTAATAAAGGTCCTGAACCCACAAACCATGCGTCCGCATGAAATGATTTATACGTGTTCATGCCCGGTAGCACGTGGTCTAGGGACTGTATCTGGACCGTGTGTCGCCAGCTGGTAACAACTTCTTTATCTCTCCTTGTTAGTTTTAGTTCTTTATCCTAACTAAAACATAAAGTACATTTTTTTACATATTGTTTCAACTCATACATACACGAGATACACAAGTCTTACTGCTAAAAAAATATCAACCTAACTTGGTAATGTATAAACAATACACATTTTACAATTTATTACAAAATATATGGAATATACATTTCAGAAATATATTTGAAAATGGATTTCTGAACTGTATAGATTGAAGCACAAAATCAATAGAAAATTTTACGAAACGAACATTTTTTCCTTTTGTAAAATATGAGAAGATGGACTTTTGTTTTGACAATGCAATAATATCTCTTAAGATATGACAGAATTGATTTAAATGAGTTTTAGATACTCATTCTATAAACAGAAATGAACTGTAAAACTTCAAAAAACATTTATACATTTATAAAAATTATTTACATTAAAATCATTATTAACTTTCGTGTAAATTAGTTTGGGCTTAAGTAGACCATAAGTTTCAACTTATAAAATATTCATAAATACAGTCAATGACCTCAAAGTAGTCTTTGGCAAATATCAAGACTCTTCACTAAATACAATTGTAACCATGGTCGTCAAAGAAATCACAGCCAAATTCAAATGTAACCTCATTTGGGTATGCATTGAAAGACATTGACCTTGGGGCACTTAAATATAATTGCAATTAAAGTCCAACGAATAACTAAGAACCTTGCGGAAGCTGGTTTCAGTGATATTTTCTACTTTATTTTTCTCTTTGTAATGTATTTCAATAAATTATTAAATTATAACCCAATTATTGAATATTTCCCAACAACATTTCCATTATTTCATTTCGTTTGTAGCAGTCACACGAAAGATAATTCCTTATACTTGTAGTATAGAGCTATATAAATCCACAAATAATATAAATTGAATAAACAGAACATTATTCCATTGGTTATGTCAGGTACAAATTTCACTTTTAAAAACACATTTCACCATTAATTAAGTCGATCCACGATGCGCAACAATTCACCTTACACTACACAGATAACATCCAAAGTCGCGGTCATTTTATGGACCTGACATGACTTAAGTCGCATGTACAATTTGATATGACATATTCCGAATGTGGATAACTACTATTATTTAAAAAATTTATCATGTTAAGCAAACAATGTGCAGTGCTCCTATTACTAATTTCATTAGTCTTGTGTGAACGAATACCAAATTCAACGGATCAATATTCAATCAACACCAAATCAAGCTCGCAAGAAGTGTCGAAGATAAAGGATTTTAAGGATTTATTTCCATATATTTTTCGGATGCCGAAAGCCCTGCGAGCCTACTTAGTTACAACTGCTATGGCGGTTGAATCGGGATTGACTGTTGTTTTCGCTTCGCTCGGAGCTTTGATTACAGCTATGGGAGGTGTTTTAACTGGTTACGTGTCGATGAGAAGTCTTATCGTTTTTATGCTACCGTCATTTCTCTCATTTATCGCATTATCTGAGCTGGCATTAATCCCAATGCCAATAGCAGCTTTTTTGAGTTTTCTTACTCCATTATTATTTTCTGCATTTTATAACTGATAAAAGTAAATACAGTGATTATTGATATTCATGTGTATGCATATTAGTTATATTTAAAATTTATATAAATCATATGTATTACATTAATGCATAAAGACCATTTATCAAATTTATTTTTATTTATAAACTTGTATGACCATGTGAAAAGAAAATTTTATAAATATTGTAAGCTTTATTATATGTAAAGTTGTAAGTCATCCATAAAAAGCTTGGGAAAAAAATTCAGATGAATTATTCAATTTCACACAAAATAACACAAGATTAAAAACTGTAGCCACGTGCAATTCCCTCAACATGAATAATTAATGCCACAGACATTGCTTATACCACAATTGACTTTTTTCTAAAAAAAAAACTCCATTATTTATGTAATTAAATTTTTTTTGAATAAATCATACTAAATGTGTAGCATTGCTCTCAGTTACACTACCAAAACTTGTCAATAATTTTAGTAAGGCTCATGTAACACATCTAGCAAGGAAATTGATTTATCAAAATATGCCATTTGTTTTATCAAAAAAAAGTTAAGGTCAGATAATTTTATTTTTTAATATAATACTGTTTAATATTACACTTTACTTATATTAATTAAAGAATTTCTTTATATTTTATAATTTTGTATTTTGTTCTATCCAATCTAAATAAGATGTAACTCTTGTATAAACCCCAGGGAAACCAACTTCAGCACATTTGAAACCATAAGAAACAACACCAACTAATGTCCACGGAGAACCTTTTAAATTTGGATCCATAATGGTCAAAGGTCCTCCAGAATCACCCTGGAAAAAAAATTTCATCATTTATGAGACAATATAAGATTACAGTTAATACCTGGCACGCATCTCTTCTGCCATTTAAAACTCCAGCACAAAGTTGCGAAGGTATAATTGGATGACTACTACGATAAGCTTCGTAAGCCTTAACACATTTCTCCAAAGGCTGTATTGGTATGGGCACGTACTGAAGATGGCTTGCAGCTGCCTTTTCTGCAAATTTATTAAATATTTAATCACCATCTTATAGAAAATTTTCTCTAAATATTATGTCTATATGCATAAAATAGAGAAATCCAAGAATGTTCTTAAATGGATAATCCATTCATTACAAATGCACTATTTTAAGGCTATTGAAACTCACCAAATCCAATAGTGCCCCAGCCAACTAAAATGGCACCCATTCGTTCAAATGTAGTATCAACTTCTGCTTTTGAAGGCAGACAGGCCGGTTGAATAAACTTATTGTATTGTACTGGTCTTTCCAATTGCAATAATGCAATATCATTGTGAAAATTGCTCAGTTGGAACTGTGGATGCGGAATAGCATTTTTCAAACGAAGAGTTATTGGTGTACCACCATCATTTTCGCTCTCTATATCCAAATCACCTAAACGGATTGCGTATGACGATGTTGGAATTCTATGTGTAATAAACACAAATTGATATGTACATGCCCAAAATCAGATTATAATTAAGTTATTAAAAGAAAAATTTAATATTATGTAATATACAAATCTATAATTATAAACACTATTTAATACTCAACTGCTTTCCTCCATGCGAAGCACTGATAACACAATGTCCAGCAGTCAGAATAAAATTGTGATTGATTAGTGTTCCACCACAACTAAAATGATCATCAACAAAAATGGCTGCCTGAGAGAAATTTTATTATTTTATTTTATTATTTCATTAAATTTTATAAACATTAATTTCAATACGAACTTACTGCCCATGGCCAATCACCCAATGTTGCTGGTGTACCACCAACTACTCGGGTCACAGCAAAACTTCCTTGCCCACACTGTTCTATAATTTTAAAATAAATTCATATAATTTTTATTGCTGAATGCCTTTGAAATACGAACCATCCGCAGCAGTAACTGGTGGAAACGAATTAGTAATTCGAGGAATTTCAGTCTCTGGTGGACAACAGACCAATGGATTACTTCCTGAAAAACCACAAGTAGCTTCTTTCAAAAACTGGGCATTTTCTTTTGAACGGTCTTTAGCTCTTGCAGCAAAAGCTTTGCAACTTGTTAAACTAATGCAAGAGTTTGGCGGTGGACAAGAACCTCCTTGGTTACCGAAAGAAATTGTATCTGTCATAAAAAAATTTAATTTGTTATTTTAATTTGATTTTATAAAATATTAACAAGTATATAATATAATTATTATTTACCACTACTTCGTTTCGAAGGCTGATCCACAGTTTCAGCTGATTTGGGTAACCCTGATTTGGGTAACCCAGAACTAGGTTTTATACCAATAGGTTTCGTAGACTTTGGTTTTCTTCGGTCTGCAGTCTCATCAACACATTCCACAAGTACTGCGGCTAAAAGCATGCAGGGCAATAGTGGAAAAATCATTTTATTAGCCTTACCGCCAATAACTAGAATGTAAAAAATAAAGATAAAATAAATTTCATATTTTTCTATTTTTTTAAATATATTAACATTAACTTGCTTCAACTTAATGCGCAATTAAAAATATTTTTTGGCCTTCAAACTTGGAATTTTACCTAAAGGCAAAGAAGAGGACAAGGTCAGTACCAAGAAAAGTGTAAAATAAAAATCCCATTCACAATTAATATTATAGTCAATGCTATAACTATCTACAGAATAATATATAATTATATTGAAATTAGTTTTTAAAGTTATTTTACTGTAATTATCTAAACAAGAAATATTTCGATTTAATCTTAACTCACTTAATTTGAAAATTGCTAAACTAAAAGTAAGTTAATAGGAACCATGCACTTACCTATTACCTAAATAGATTCCAACTGAGGTTGAATGGAAATTGAGGTTTGCTTTATACAGTATATTAAAGATGACTCAGTGACCAAATTCGTATGAAGTCATCCATACGGCTACCTTAAAAGCACGATATGTACATTATTTGTTAGAGATTTTATGCAATCGAGAAAAGAAAAAAGCATTTCCTTAAGGGAGGTAAACTTACTTTAACGGGGCAAAACATTTACCGGATGTTGACCTTGCAAGTCTGAGATAAATAGCAGTGTATATAAGATATTTATTAAATTATTAATATTGTAAGTATCTTTAATAGTGTTTTTGATATCCGTGTCACTAATTTAAACAATGGAAATTAGATACTTATGTAATTAATATAAATGTGAAGTTACATCATGGTTTCATAATAAATTCGGTTTTTCTTAGATTTCCATTCTATTCAATTTTCGCATTTTGATGATTGTTAAAAATTTTCTGGTTGTAATTTGTAAATCAAATACAAAGTTTGATGATACATTTTCACACGAAAATTTGTAAGTTCAATATAAATTTTATTGAATATAATACAATGAGGTTATTTTAGTAATAAGTTCTGAAATTCCAATAGTTTTGTATTTTAAATAAGTCCTTAAAAACATATTATTATTGATATAAAACAAAATTTGGATTTTTATTATGGAATTTGCACAATACTGTTCTAAATTACTGTAATATGCCACTTTGGATGTATAACTACGCATAATCAACTGTAAAGTAATCAAAGAGTAACTTAAAGCCTTATAAGATGTTCAACTTTGTTATATTAAATTGTATGACCTTGGCTTTAAGATGAATAAATTATCAGTTTAAATGAATTTTAAGAGCACATCTTTAATTTATAAATATTAATTTTTCAGTCATTTATAATTGATATTTTCTTAGAAAAATTGGTTTGTACTTTCTTTTCATACCCTGATGTTTATCTATGCAAATTTAAAATAATTTTGTAATTATGAAATGAATTTAATTTTTATGAATTAAAAGTATGTTAATAAAAATTATATTTTATATGAAAATTCTGAATTGAAAGAAAATTTCTACAAACAAATAGGTTTTGCTTATTTTGAATTTTTCGATTCAAAATGTCATATTTTGTAATTTTATACAAAATTAATTGACCTTGGAATAAAATGAGAATTAAAACCAAAGTGAGGTGAGGAGAGAGAACCCATAAAGTAGCAAATTCAATTTTTTAACACAAATTATTAAACCACTATTCAAAATTAAAAATTTGAAATTTAATCTCGTAAAGTACAATACATTGTATTAGGATTTAATCAATTTTCTCAATCAATTTTAAAGAAAAATTAATTCCATTAATTTAAATTGGAATTGTTAATTTCCATTAAGGGATGGGAACTGCTTCCATCCCTAAACTTTCCATACCACATTCATCATTACCCCGCCTGATGCGAAAATAACCCTTTTCTCCCCATTCAGTACCCCATGAATTCTTCACAATCCAATATTTCACATTGTTTTCTTCACCATATCCAACAACTAAAACAGCGTGATTTGTCAACTAAATAAAAATCACAAACCTCATAAACATCCAACTTTGTAAACTAAATATTGCAAAATACCTCAAATGGATTAAATTTGTTTAAAAGTCCAGTATGGTGATATATTCCAGATGAATAATGCATGAAATCAGGATATACCATAAATCCAACTGCAACTGGACCATTATGTACAAGTGCATATCTCATCAGAGCTTCATTGCATCTATAAGAATTCCAAATAATAGTTAATAACGTAATATAAATTTTAAAAATTGTAGTAATTACCCTCCGTAGAATCCTCCAACGTAATTATATTTTGAAACGTAAGTTCTTTTGCAATTTTTCTGATTACATTTGTCATCACGACCGGTGTACGGATAACATTCCTCAGTAACTACACCGAAATCTTGCGCGTATTTCCCAGCAATTAAGTATGGAAAACCACCTTCGCAACCTGGTAAATTTTTACAAATTATTTTTAACGAATTTCTTAAATTTTAAATTACTATTAAAACCTTGCGAATATTCACTGCAGCTGACAATATCTTGAGGAGCAAAAACTCCTTGAAATGTATTATTGGTATAAATACGTAATCTCGCTTCGAGCATTGCCATCGATGCAAACGAATAACAACTGCCACATGTTCCTTGATTTCGAATGGGTGAAACATAATTTATTCCATCGATATTTCTCCAATCAATTTCTAATGGCAAAACTGATGTTAATTTTTCTTGGGAAAGTGAAATGGGTGCTGCTTTGGGCAAACTAAAAAAAAATCAAAATTAATTTAGTTTTACAATTTTTAAAAATTAGATTTTAATAACTAACTCAATAATTTTTGACATTTTGCCTCCTCTCATTGATAACAATTCATCATGTGATAATTTCTCATATTCAGGATAAACTTTAGCAGTCCATAATGACTGTTTACTATTTATCGCATTGATAAACCCTTTATCTGTTCTATATAAACCGTTTGAATTTAACCTGAAAAAATTAATAAAATTAATTTTGAAAATATTTTTTGTTATGTTTTAGTTCATTTGAAATTTTTTGTTAATTACTGCGTGATATGTTGTTTTGCTGGCGAACTTCCAGCTTTTTTTCCAGAAAAACAGGCCCAATTGCGAACTAAAATATCATGTGACCAACCAGGGAATGTTTGGTCACAATAATTCGTCACATTTTGACCCGATTGTTTATAAAATGAAAAAGCAAAAAATTTGCGTTGATTTATGACAACTTCAAATCCTTGATTGTAAATTATAGTCCAATATCCAACGTTTCCCAGGTCATCCACTGCGATATTTGGAAATTTCAAATCTACTTGAGTTTTGTAAATGACTGGACCTAAAAATAAAGAATGCAATCAGAAATAACAATTTCACTTATCATTTAAATTCTTTTTAAACTTTTACTTTACCTAATTTCTCACAACTTTCTTTATAACTTTGACTTCGTTCCGTTTCGTAAAATATCCATCGCCCTTGAATATCATCGTAAGTACAATTTGCAGGTGTGTCTGCTGCAGTAAAAGGTAAGAAAGCAGCTAAAATGACTAACAATAGGTAAAATACATCCATGTTCTTGGATTTTAACAAGTGAATGAATAATATCGCCTCGTGATCAAATGATCACAAGACCGGTGTTTTATATAAATCAAATCCTGAAATGATTGCTTGGTAGGCTTGGTAACATCTACCCAGACATAACTAATGCTTGAATCTAAAATATCAATTTCATCAAGTTTGTTACAAAATCCGTGAAAATGGTTTGCGTAATTAATTTTTTTAATCAAAATACTCCACTAAAAGTAATTATAATTAATAATTCAGATAAAAATGTTAGTATATAAGATTTTAATATCTATGTATTCAGCGCCAACTGCTTATTGTATCTTCGAAACGGCCACACTGGCGCTGGTAACTAAATTATGCTATGGTCAGTCATTAATTACACTTTTAAAACTAATGCTATACTTTATTAATTAATTAATTTATTTATTTCAATTTGTATGCACTCATTTTTAATGAACTTAATAGCATTTTAGAATCTTGTCAGATGCAGTTATTATATTTTAATTATATTTAGATTTATCTTTAACTTTAAAAAGTTGTCTTTTGAAATTCAACAATATCATTTGTTTATAATATAAGTTGTAAATGCAGAAGATATGATATTATTTGGCAGACAAAGTATCATGATTTAAATCTTGTGCTTAAATTTTAATGGAAATGCTTTGATAAAAAACTTAATTGGCATCAAATAAATAATTATTATAAAAAATTTACTGTTAGTAAAAATAGTCATTACTGTGATTTTAGTAAAAATTAGTTATTAAAAATTGTGATGAAAAATGAAAATAGATAACTAAGATTTTTTTTAAGTATGTAAAATGATTTAAAATATATCCTTTGTGTACTTTAGAAATAATTTAAAATATTTACATAGATAACATCTTTTCTAATTTATTGTTATTCTTAGAAGCCAAATAACTTTTTATCTTTATTTACTTGTGTGTAATAAATCCTGCAAATAAGATTCCATTATTTAATCTGCATTTGAAACAGACTTATCTTGTTTTTATCTGAATTAGAAATAATGGCTGAGATCTAATTTGTTGGAATTTAATTTAATTAGTTTTGCTCAATTAGATTTTATTTATATTCATTCTGATAATCAGGCTGCAGTCAGTTTGCCTAGAAAACCATCATAATGCATTTTTGAAAACTTGCATTGTTGATCACTAATTGATCCTAATCAATTAAGTGTGTTTGAGTTTACTAGAAGCTTTGTAAATTATAAATAAAAATAAAATATTTAAAATGCCCTAAACATTGATATTTTTATTTACTTTCATTACGGTATTCATAGAATAGAAAAAAGATACAATTTGTCATAAATTATAAAATCAGCTACAGTTTGAACAACAAAATAAAAAAATAAAAAGCATGATATATGAGAATAGTTGTATAAAATGGTAAAAAATTATATTGAACCCACTACCAATTAAATTCTAATTCTTATATTTTTTAAAACTTGAGCACAAGTGCAATATAATGCATATTAATATGCATTTTTATCAATTGCCATAAATTGAAGAAAAATATAAATTTGTGCATTTGTTTATAAGGTTTATATCTCCTTTGGAATAAGCAGCCAAAATAAATGGCATAAGCAAATCTAATGTAAAAAAATATTTATGGAATTGATTCTCTGTGATGATGAATCCGAACATTCGATGCAATCATGCCAATGGATTGGAATATCGGATCGCACAAAGTTCGAATAATCCCAGACCAAATCTTAAAAAAGAAAAATATATTAATATTAAAAAACATATTGATTATAAATTATAAACTTACTCTTTTAATAAAATAAAAGAAAATGTCCAAAATTCTCAGCAATGGACTGACAGCCCAAATATGACAGAAGGAGATCAATGCGAAATTAATACCCCAACAGAAGGCGCACGGGAGAGCAAAAATAGCCGCTAAAAGACGGTAAAGCCAAAATTTGGTTCCATTGAATATCACAAATGCCACACGCCAAATAGCATCAAAACTATGACTTCCATCTGGTTCCGCAATTACATCTTCAAACTGAATCTGAAAAATTTTAAAAAAATTAAATTTCATTACAAATAGCTACAAATTTAACTTAAGTCTAATATATTATGAAGCAAAGTCATGATTTATTAAGGAAATTGCTTCTGGGAGTGTTAAAATAGGATAGTTGTAAATATACAGTCTACTGTAAATCTAATACACATATGTGGCCTGATGGTGACAGAGTTAATGCCAGGATGTTTAACTTTAGCCCACAGTGATGTGCTACAGGACACTTTAAAAATATGTTTGGTATGTGTCAGTATACATCAATGACCAGTCTTCAAAAGAATTTATCTTCTGATAAACTTGTATTTCAAAGGGATACATTTCAATCAAACATTTTTTTAATAATTGAAAAAACGAATGTCAAAGTAAAACACTTGAAATTACTATTTACTTTTGTTTTAATGCACATCATAATTGCCAAACAGACCATGAGATCATGTCAAAAGCATGCAATTACAATGTTGCCAAATTATAATTGTATACTTCCTGAATATTGTAAGGTTATATATAATAACTTTAGTATTTCAGTTTATTTCAATCATACTTATAAGAAGATTCTATTGGCTGTTGGAAATTACACCCAATTTGTTATTAAGCCTAATTCTAACTAATGACCATTTAATGGGAAAGAGGGTTCTCATAGAAGACTTGTTCTTTGTCCTTTGGAATTCAAGCAAATTGGCCTTTAAATTAGATTAGTCAAAGCCATCATTGATCTATTGGCTTTGGAGTTCAAAGAAATCACTTACATTGACCTGTTCATTCACTTTCTTCTCATCTCTATCCAAAAGGTTAAGACCAATGGTTATGGTCTGTATACAAGATGGACTTCTTTTGTGCATTTTTTTGCTTTTCTTAGTTTTCCCATCATTTGCTTCTTCATTGATTCCGTCATCTTGATTTTCTTTGCCTTTTGTTTCTGCCTTTGAATCATCTTTTTCTTCATTTACACTTGATGTTGATGATTTCTCCTTCAACTCTATTTTCTCTTTTGGATTGTCACCTTTTTCTGCCATGACCTCAGAATCATCCAAAAGTGGAAGAGTTGATTCATTTAAATTGGTTTTAGATCCTTGTCTACTGCTTTTATCTTTAGAATCCATAATTCAGGAAATTCTATAAAAAAAATATAAAATAATTAAAAAAAAAAAAAAAACCTCCAAAACCTGAAATGTTGTTATGCAAGAAAGTCTGGTTTGGTAGTTTACATATCTTAAAGGGCTTCAGTGCTTGGATTTTAAAACTATTTTTGAATTTCCTAGCAACATGGGGGAGATTATGAATATTCCCAGAAAACTGAAAAATGAGCCTGTGAACCCATTATTTTATTATTTTAATTATTTTCACACTGACAATTAATAAGCTATTAAAGAACTAGGTACATTAAATCATAGTAGGAAAAAGTAGTTGTAGGTGCAATTACGTTCTGCAGACCTAATCAGAACTGCTTTTTTTCCAAGACATTGACCTCATCTCAACCGGAAGTGGGCATAATCTGAATCACAGATTGTAAAACTGGCTGAAGTAAAAAGGCCGAGTTGCTTCAGGCTGCTTGAGCTTATAAACTTTTCCTCTCTTCGAGACAAGAAACCATTGCTTAGATCAGTCCAATCAAAAGGTTGAATTTCAAGCTGAGCATTTTATACTGCCATGTTTATCCCCTTTACTAAACTTGTTGTAAATGATGAATAACCCCTACCCCAAATCACGTGAACCAACACAATTGGCCTTTTAGGGAAGCTCTGAAACCACATTCCTACCATGTTAAGAACCAAAAAAGAAGCTATTTTCTATGTGTCAACCCCAACTTTTTCCCTATTGTTGTGAAGCTCAGATAACTGAATCAATGGAATGCTGGAGGTTAAGAAAAAAACTTTAAAAGTTTGTTCTAAATTCTCTGCCTCTGGAGACTTATTCATTATAAAATGTTGCGGTGAAGAAGAAACTTTACACTCATGTAAACATTGTAAAAAATGATTCACTTCGTATTGCGTCCAGGGGTTGCAGTTGCAACATTAAATTATAAATTTTTATAATGTTACACAGAGCAAGAAAAAATTTTAAAATTTGATGCTCCATAATGATTAGCGAATGTGGATCATTGGAAAAAAATAAATTTTAATTAAATATTTTATTGAATTTTTAGTTCGGCCACAGTCAATTTAAAAACCTTCAATTTAAAATCAAACTTTTAGTAAAAAATTAAAAACAAAAAATAAATATTTCCAATGCGTAAACACTAAAATAATTAATTATTAAAAAAGTAAAAAATTCGAGCAAATTAGATTTTTTAAAAAGACGAGGAAAATTTCAAACCAAAAACCCCAAAACAAATCTCGTGAGAACAAAAGAAGCGGGAAAACAAGATTATAGTTTAGCAGCACAAAGAGCCGTAACAAAAAACATTTAATAATATAAAAATAAGAAATAGCTTTTCGAAGCGTAAAATTATATTTACAAACGCATTTAAGCATACAAATGGCATAAGAAAAATATTAAGTTTAAAAACTTACTAAAAAGTCGGTTGCTTACGGCTGCAAACTGTGCGTATTGAGGAGGAGACGTCAAACAAACTTTCACACTGGTCCCAACCCCAGGGAGATGCAGAGTAAACTGGGTGGAGCCACTCAAGTCATGTGACTAGATGACAGCCAAAGATTAGGGGAGATGAAGCTCTCCCTTGATCTGAACTGAAAGATTTCCACGTGAAAAAACATTTACTGAACAAATTGTATATGTATAAAATTGTTAAATATTACATTTAATTAAGTGACGAAGAAAAAGAAATGTGTCATGCATGTGATTAATCTCTTTAAAATATTGGGTAACATGAGATTGGAGTCGATTTTTTTTCATATAAATTTAAATTTAAAACAAGACATGTTTTTATATTCATTTAATTATATATGATCATTTGATTTACATTTTGTGTTTATAAGATTATAATAAGACAATTGTAATTACTTGCGATCGATTCATATAATTAATTCATTTCTTTCAGTTTAATTTATGCTATTTATTTAGGTTTTGTTTCCTGGGAAAAAATTATTAATTTGTGTAAGTAAAAAATTGAATTTTATTACAATTAATTATAATGGTTTGAATAAGTAAATTGAATTTTTACAAGATTTTATTTTTATCTTACTAAAATGTGAAGAATGGTAAACTGTTAGAGTAACTGCAGATTTTTTTCCCATTTTGGGACCTTTCATAAATTACATAACTTTTTTAGAACCCGTGTCTCCACATGCTATGCTCATACAATCATCTCGTCATCCCCGCGATGCTAAACCAACCCTCTTTGGCTTTGCCCCATTCGGAGATCGTAGGTCACGACTGAACTTTGACTCTATTTTAAAGATGTAAAGTTTTGTTTTCATTGATTCGTTTGAAAATAATTTACAGCAAAATTATTAAAATCAATAATAAGTTAAATCAATTTTATTAAATTTTAGAAAATTTATTTTGGTCTGAATATGTAAGATGATGTTAATTGAGTACCCAAACAATAACTATTGCATTCAACCCTTTCCCTACCATCATAATCAAGTCAGTAAAACCGAGATCCCTATGCTTAGGACATAGTACATGCAATTTATGAACACTTGCCAGTTAATTTCTTATCATTACACCAAATAAATCTTGCGAAAGAGAAAATTTGAGAAATTAAAATTTCCAGTTTGTGAAAATCATTTCTATAGTCACTATTTAGTTTTTCTGATGAAATATCTCTATTTTAATAAAAACGTTTTTGGTAGTTAAATTCAAATAGAGGAATCATTTTTAAATTGAATTTAAAATTCCATGAATCATTGAAAATAAAATCGTTAATACTATAAAAGTCCACATTTCAAACTAAAATCAACGAAATATAAATATATTCAGCAATCAATTTATTTAAAACATCTTTAAGAATAGTTCAGTCTGATATTTCTGAAACAAATATAAACCATTAAAATCCTAATCCTATTAATGAAATAGGTAATCGAGAGTGTCTAATTCAACAGTGAAATTAAAATTTAATTTTCAAGGTCGTCGCCAGTTCGACGGCGCAATTTAAAAATAGTGGCATTTTCTAGAACCGAAGTTTTTGCTAAATAAACAAATCATTATCCGCATTCGCCTCTCGTGGGACATTGTTAAACATTCATTTCGGTCCCCTGTGAGATGTTACATGTCTATCGCCTGCCTCTCGCATAACTGGTGAACCATAAAATTACAAGTGATGGCCACACTGGTACTAAAGTGTTATTACTGATGACTTTGCTGATACTGAGTTTCAATTGACTTTTTTTGAGTCCTGCTAGGCCACCGTACTCGAGAGCAAAGATTTTTTTTTCATTTATCCCTTTTATCCGACTTCGAAGAAAGTTATAAAACGAAAAGTAAACAAATTATTATTGTACTTCAAGGAGAAAAAAAATTTGATTGTACCCTTAAAAGAGCTGAGATAAAACCATTAAATAATTATTTTCTTCAAAAATTTAATACGTGATGTTGAGACAAGGAAAAAGCATTGAAAACAAGTCTAGATGTTTCCCCTCTTCTATTGGAATAAAAAACCCACATGTGAAAAGTGGATGAAAAAGTCTCGTCAATTAACTTAGTTGAGGGGGGTTTTCGAGATACCCTTCAGCTAAGTCTTTCCAGCTCTGAGTCATGCAGTGTGTGACCCTGATGTATAAAACTTGTACTCAAGGAGAAGAGAAGAAAACAAAATTGACCACACAAGCAGTTAACAGATTGGAAAATAAGGATTTTTAATAATATTAAAAATAATATTTATATTTGGCTATTCTAACATTGAAATTTATGTTTTTTTTTTTTATTGTTAAAAAAAATTAATTTACTGCCTTGAAGTTGCCAAGCCCTGATTGGACTATTCCATCTGCTTTCTTTTCATTAAGAAATTCCTCTTATCTCATGAGTCATTGACAGAAAATGAAACCAGCTTTGCCTTAAGAAATGTTTCTTTTTCCTTATTTCTAAAATTTATTATTTTTAACTTCTGATTCACCCTCCTGATCTCATTTATGCTAAACAAATTGTTTTAAAATTTAATCCTTAGATATTTATTTCAATTTTTTTAACTTAATTGTTATTTTCGAATACTGCAAACAAGTTTTATAACATTCTAACAGGTAGTAGTCACGGCTGTCTAGTCTGTAATCTCGAACATTAGCTAATGTTATTTAACTTGTTATTAAATCATTAGTCTTAATGTCACTAAATTAATTTATGGTTAAAATGCTTTGAAAAAAATATAATAATACTATAAATAAAATCTGCTATGACAAACCCATGATTGCTTAATTTTGTTAAGTTAAAAAAGGAAATTTCACAGGCAAACACAGGATGAAAGTCTGGATAAATTCAATCAATTCTTGAGTTATGTCTTTTTAGAGCAAAGACAAATGTTTTTATTCTTACTCATAATTAATTACAAACTGATCAAAACCCTTAGTTAATACCGATTAACTTTCATCATTGTTTTTGTATTTACTCCTGGTAATAACCATGCGTGGAATTTCCATGATCTTAGTGACCTCTGGTAACGTTAATAACAGATTCGTTTTGCGAAATTGCTTTAAAAGCCAGTTGCACTGTAGATAAACATTTTATGAATGCTATTTAGCTTAGAATAGATTTTACTACAAAATTGATGTCTCAAGGTGCGAACAGTAAACGTCAATTTATAATCAAAAGTTTGGACTATACTAAAAACGAAATTGGCTACAAGCCAAAGTTTACTGTAAAAAATTTTTTTAGAAAAGTAATGAGTTAAAAAATTTTAAGAAATCTAAATATGATCAGAATTACTCGTAAAGCTATTTAAAGTGACTTTTTAAATAATATTGCAGTAATATTTCCAGATACATAATAAACTATATTTGCCCTCACTACAGATGTAATGGCATTTGCAATAGGCAGTTAAAGACCCTCATGGGTAAGTAGGTTGTTTAGTGCTAATCTGTTATTTTAGTGATAAATGTAATAGGATTAAACTCAGCCAACATGAAACACTAAAAGGATTATTTCTATATTATGTGACGTTTATTTTCACCTATATAAATTATTTTACACTATTTATTATTTTTCTCATCTCCATCATCTTTGGTTAATTTGTCATCAGAATCCATTTTACTAGGTCTTCGTTTAGCCAAAGCTACAGCTATTTTTGTCAATTTTGCTGCAGTTTTAAAATCAATGTTGCTATTAGACTTTGGTTCCAACGAAGGGTCCTTCCTACTAGGAAGATTTTGTAAGAAAACACGACTTTCTTCCTTTTGTGCATCAACTATAGTAAGGGTAGTGATGCAACCGTCTGAAGTACCGACAAGTAACGAATAACCATCTGGCATACATTGAATCGAATTTAATTCTGCATTCAACTGCGTAAAAGTATTTTTTATCGTTATTAATAAACTAAAAAATAAAACTTTTCGCATTACTTTATAATTAGCGATCATTCCAGCATCTGACATACGGAAAACACGCAGTGTGTGGTTTTTGCTGTGGTAATATATAACGTACTCATCGGTCTTGGTAAAAACGGTATCAATTGCATAGACACCTTCAGCGACACGAGGAATAAAAGTTCGCACCGTATTGCCATGACGTAGTTCGATGAGTTCCAAACCGCCACGACTGGGTGCATACAAACCATATTTTCCTACAGAAATCGATATTTCGATCAGAAATGTCAATAACATATATAATTTTCACACAAACCATCTCGCGTGCATTTTCCGTTCCATCGTGTTATACATCGGACGAATTTTTTGTTTTTTATATCCATTATGTTACCTTTATCGGGATCGATTAAAGCTATGTAGGAAGATCGATTGGGCATAGCCACTAAATGTGAAACTTCCTTCATTTTACCGTATTTAGGAATAACCTAATTGAATTTTATATAGTATGAAAATATAATTAATAAACTAATTTTAGTGTATGTACCTTGTGAAGAAATTCACCGGTTCGAGCTTCATATACAAACAAGCAATCTTTAGTCTTTTCGTATCCCATTGCTATTAAATATTTATTCTCGGCCGATACTACAACTTTTCTAAAGATTTTAAAGTTGAATTCTATTTGATAAACTGTTTCTCCAGCTGGAACTGAGCGTACTGTTACACGACCAACTGAATCCCCATCACGAGCTAACACCAAAGCCAGTTTATCCTTCTCGAAAAGAATTAATTGGCGTACATTCGGATGGGGGATTTTCTAGATTAAATAAACATATTTACCTAACATTAAATGGAAGAAATAGATAATTAATGCTTACTTGAATTACTTGCTGATCGTCGATGTGCCAAATTAAAAAATTATCATTCTCAATGCTAACTAAGTGGCACCCATTCAGAGTTATAATAGCGTGGGTAACAATCGCACCGACTGGTGCATCAACCAATTTATATAGAAGCCGACCGGTTCGCATACTCCAAATGCCCGTGCAGTTTCGAGTGGTAGTAGCTGCACGCGAGCTAACGGGAGATATGCTAATGTAATTGACGGGCATATCATGACGGTCGATGACATGCACCTGTTCGAATATATTGTTGATGTTCCAAACTTTGACCGTGCGGTCTATGGATGAGGTAATGACTGAGTTCCATTCATCGTCTATCAATGGTACTAATTGCATGATGCGACCGAAATGAGCATCCAATACCTAAATTTTATATTGGTAGTAATAAAATTATTTTTATATCAAATGTATTTCTAACTTTGAGTAATTCTTCAGTCTCTAAGTCCCAAACGTAAAGGTCTTTTCGAACACCAGCAACTAAGTAATTCTTATTCTTACTAATCGCTGCTGTATTGGATTGCATCGGTTTCAGTCCTATGTTTCGAACATCGTGAGGTAATGTCAGGGTAATAACTCGATCGGAATTTAAATCCCATACCTGTAATAAATTTTAATATAACTTTATTATTGATTAGGGGTTGGTATTGGTATTTAAAATAAAAATTCAATGCAATTAATTTTTAATATTTTTACCTTAAAACCGAGCATGATTGTTGCTAACAGGCAACTAATTTCTTCCCATAAGCAAAGTTGTAATATTTTTTCGGTGTTTTCAGACAAAGCGCGCACTTGATGCCATCCATCCTTTTCCTTCCTGAATTCATGCGGAGTTTTCGAGTCTCCGATACATGTATAAAGCAAATCTTTGGTCTTATTTGTAACCAAAGCCGAATGGAATTCGATGGATGGCAATGCTGAATCTTCAACGATTGTCTCCATCATCATCGCTTCTTTCTCTTCTTCTCCAGACCAGAAAATGATATTGTAAGTCGTTTCGGACATAAATTCCATTTTCAGTATACACTCGAATCCGGTTTTCAAATCATTCAATCGATTTTCTCCGGTTTTAACGCCTAACATATCGTACTGAAACCATTGGTCTTTACTCCATATGAATACCCACGTTTCTGATAAAGCTAATCCAACAACTGTGATCTCATTATTCATAAGTTCTTTAACTTTATATGTATCGCCCGTGAGAGCGTGGACGATTATCACTTCATTGTTATTTGTGAAACCGGCTACGAATCTGTCGTCAGGACTGATAGCCATTCCTTGGACGATTCCTTGAATCTCCAAATTAACGTTACGGCTGATATCACTGGTTGATAAATCCCACATGATGAATCGATTCGACATGGACACAACGTATTTACAATCGGATGTTAAGTTGAACCCGAAAACAGCAAACTGATGTCCTTCTAATGAGTATTTCAAAGGTCCACCTGGAGTATGCATGCAATGACTCGCAGGTAGCAATCCACAATTCAACGAACCAAGTCGATCGCATTGTTGGAGTAACGAATGAACGTGTTTATTGATAAACATTTCTGGCAAAAGTCGTCCTGTCAATTGCGGTGCCAACATGTCTGGATATTGTGCCAATATGGCACCTCCCAATCGCATCGCATCTGCCACTAACAAAACCTCCCGTTTCGTGTCTCTATCGCTGAGATGTCGATAAGCATCTTCGAAGTCGCTCAATGTCGCTTGCAGTCCGCAGCTGCTTAGTTTAGCATGCAGCCATTCGTAGTTGAAAAGGACGTAGTTGAACAAATCATCGTTGCGACGTGCTCGTATCAAGTGAAAAGGCAATTCCCCTAATTTGCGTAAATTGTACCGGACTTTGCCATCTTTGGACGAAAATATCAGAGGTTGGAGAGGCACCTTTCTGTCGGCTGTGCCCTCTTTGTCTGTAAGACCGAATCGTTGTCTTTGTATTTCAGTGTATTTAAAGGGCTTCGGTTGTCCTCCGCCCCAGATTCCGAGGAAGTAGTCTGCTATGCTGGAGTGGAAATAGACAGCCATATTGAGATTTTTGAAATAACGTTCGCAGGCGGCGTCTCGAAATTGACGATGGTACCAATTGAGAACACTTACGCCATCCGCTTCACGTTCAGATAAATAGTTCGGGAGATCATTACGAATTCGGGTCCACAATAAGGGAGGAATTCGGCGTACTGGAGGTAAATGATATTGATACACATCTTCCAGTACCTTATTTAAATAAATATAAGTAAGTATTGAAACTATAAGTTATATAGGGTGTTTATTTTAAAGTGTTGTAATTGAATAACTAGAAAATAGTTGGTAATAGTTGGGAATGACCTTAAAGAGAGAGGTCAAAGTCAAGTCTCATTTCATTCTTGGATTTGATTAAAATCATTTTGGAATTATGTTACTAGAACACTTTAAAGTAAATACCCTGAATTTAACTTATTACTTTATCATCTAGAGATATGAGGTCTTCGAGTTCAGACTCGCTGAGCCCACTTTTGGCAGATGTGATGTAGGCCAAAGCGTGAAACACGAGCGTCTTGCCATGTTGCATTTCAATACGTTCGAAAAGGCGATTAATGCTTTCAGTGACGGTAGAAGCAAGGACGGTATCTTGGGATTTGGTGTACGATTTCCAGCGACTCACCTCTGCGAAAACAAGTTTCACGAATATCGGTAGAGTGCAGTGGCTAAGCGCCATTTCTACCAATTTGTTTTGATTTGGAGGCGTGAGGCATCGACAAGATGTTTTGAGCCATTCCTGAACGACATATGCTGCGAGTTCGGTTCCCAGAGGCAAAACCTCGAGAAAATTTACATCGCAATCGATCATTTTGTACAGCAAATTAAAATCTTCCCTGCACTCGGCATCGGATGCACACGACAACAACATTTTAACATTAGGTGGAAGGCGGGTAGGCAGCCACGACATTTTGTTGCCCTGAAGAGACGCCAGCTGGTCCATGGAGTCGAGAAGAACGATCATACCTTGGACTGGCGTGGCGGAAGTTAATAAACTCTTCAAATATGCTGTCAGAGGAACAAGTTCCTAAAATACATTAATTTACTATTTAGTCAATTCTAATTACAACAAACTCTCATATAACGCAAAACAACTCTTTAGAAATCCCCATGAATTAAACACGCTATAATGAAGTGATAGAACTCGTTATAAAGACTTTAAAGGTTCTTACATCGGGAATGTTTTCAAGAGGGAGCATCAAGTTATACGATATCTGCTGGCAAAGGCTTCTGAGCAAAGGAGCGACACTTGAACTATCGGGTGTTGTACCGAGAAAACGTATTATAATCTGGGGCTTGGAATTGCTCATCCATTCTGGTATTAGACTTGCAGTCTTGGCTAACAGAGATGTTTTCCCACAGCCTCCGTCACCGTGCAAGACGAACGGCCTATCATTATTGCTAATAATGTACTCATGAATGCGTGCGAGGTCTTCTGCTCGTCCATAAAATACCTTTTAAAATATATTTTTCCAAAATTAGTTTGTGTAACTTATTAATATTTTCAAATATCTACCTTAACAGAACTGTTACAGGTATGAGAATGTTGTAATATCTCAGTGACAATCTGTCCCAAAGACGATTGATCCTCTTTTCTCATTGCTCTATCGACTAATTTACTTATGTTTCTATAAAAGTGCGTGATAAATTGTTGCAAATATTCCTCGTGAGTATCTACGTCTAGTCCTTCTCTTCCAATCCATTCTATTGTATATCTTAAATTGAATAAAAAAATAATTGGAATTGTTTATATTTAAATTCATGTAATGAATTACCTGCTGATGTTTGTCGATTCTAATTTGGTGGGGACACGTTCGTCTCTTAAATTAGCGAGCAGTCGACCGGCTTCGGCATCGACCGTTCGGCCAATCATATCTACATATTTACAGGCTGCTTTTGCATTTCCCAAATTAATATTGTTTATGTAGCGTAAATAACCCAAGCAATGATTTTTTGTATTCTTTACATTGAGAACGCCATTTATTACTTCTCTTTCAGTAACTAAAAATTTTTAAAGAAAAATTTAGTTCTCTAAAATAATCAATAATTCAGATATATTTCTTATACCGGACATGAAATAATTATGAACTGCATCTTTATCCATTATTCCTTGATTTAAACAAATCTCTGCAGCCTTGCGCAATAACTTTTGCATTTTTTCTAGTGTGTTCCACCAGGTTGCTTGATCTTGTGCTTGTAATTTGGGTACTCTCTGCATTCATAAAAATCTCATTAGAGAGTCCATTAACTTAAAAAAACATTTTTTTCAGCAGATTATTATCACGAATGAAGCTATTGTTAGTTCTTGTTAGAATTGATTTTGTTCAAAGCATTTGTTAGTTTTTATCATCAAAGCAAAAAAAAATCATAAAAACTGATTTTGAAAGCACACAATGGAATTAGCCAACAACATCAATTGTGATAATAAAGTGCTAATTTAATTGTATTTTTGCAATGTTGCTTCATTCTGCATTATTGCCTTTAATATTATTACCTTATTGTTAAAATTGATAAGAATAGAACTGATGGGTTGTAAAATGTATATAGATGGTACTGAATTAGTGTCTTCTTTGTACCATGTGTCCAATAGACTTGTATCTGTACCTGAACTAACAAGAGCTTGGCGTAAACTTACAAATTCAGAACCTAAAATGATGGTTGGAATAGGTCTGTAACCGTACTTTTGGCCCAAAAATACCTGGAATGAGTTTATACAAGAGTAAGAAAGTATGCTATCTATAGATATGTGAGTACTCACAACAAAATTAGGCCCCATAGATAGTCTTTGACAGTTTTGAATTTCTTTCATACACAGTTCAGTTGTCATGTGATCATCAGTAGCTTCGTCTCTTACTCCCCATCGCATATCTACTACCTTCAATATTTCATAGTATTTTATTATGCAAATAATTTTACTTTTAAACACACTCACTTGAAATTCCAACCCATGTCTTTCTCTGCAATATTCTTTTAACTTTGGATATACTTGTTCCATTAATGTGTTTCTTTCCATTGATGTGTCTAAATTGCAAAATATTAATTTTTTTTGTAAGGATCGATTCTCTAAAATTATTCTTTTAATTCCATTTATTTTTAAAGTGCAAAAAATAAAAAAAGTAAATTTCAAGTGATTAGAAAACATTAATCAAATTAGTGAGTGAAAGTGGAAAGTAAATAAACTTATCATTTTTTCATTAAAAACTTTACAGAGAAAAAACTTATTATTTAAATTATATAACTTATAAAACTTAAAGTAATTAATAAGTAGACTACATTTCATTGTTGTTTTGATAAACTATTTTGTCTTTGTAATACATTGTAATAATTATGTATTTTGTATGTTTTTAAAAATAGACTAAAGAAGAATATTAATTTAAAACGCACCTGTAAATGTCGAACTAGTGAAAATACGAACTATCTTAGAACTAACTGAAGGTAAATTGTTTAAATCACCCAGAAATATTCTGTCGACCGTTTGATCGTCCATGTTGACAACCAAATGAGGTCGCCGTGGCGAGAATCGAGATCAACCGCCCTGACATTTGTTCGCGTGTTATTTACTATTAGCGAACACGTGTCAGAACCCGTCGATCAACCGTCACCACATTTCTATGATTAATTTAGCCCGGATTCCAAATGATAGACACAAGGAACAAAGCGGAAATTTCGTGCGCTAAAAACTTTTGAAAACTCATCGCACGAAAGTCGGGACACCGCTGATTGATTGTTTACATTGGTTGCCTGGCAACCTTTGTAATTGGGAATAAATAGCAGTGTAAACTACTTTCCACGCGATTGGTAAAAAAGAATGAAAAAAATTAATTTTAGTTATAAATGTAAAATTTAAATTTAAATGTGGATCATATTTTATAAAATAAATTAAATTTTAATCAAAATCGATGACTATATAATTGGCTACCAGTCACTTCGTCATCGTCATTGGTTTCGATAGCATTTAATTAAAATGGTGTTTGTTTTGAATACGTGAAATGTTCAAATTAAATAAAAAAATATTAAAATATTAAAAATATTAAAAAAAAAATTTTAATAATAACTAAAATAAATTTTAAAGAAATGATATTTATGTTGGCAATTCTGTTTATGAACTTATACTTGATCTTGAGCCATATAATCAAGGTCATGCAAGTTTTAAATTCATAATTTAATATTAATTAATAAACGGTATAATTAATTTTTTTACAATAAACATTTTAAGTCAATAAAATCAGTACAAAGACAATTATATAAGAATTACATAAATTAAAACAAAAAGCACGATAAATTCTAATTTTAAGATTCTTCGTTCGAGGTATACTCGCTTTTAATTTTCTCCAAAAATATGGCTTATTCGCTTGTATGTAGGTTGTCAATGTTATATACATTTTGAGATCATCACTAACTCCGGATATATCAGGCACAACACTGGGTAAAAAAACTATTAATCGAGATATTTTATCTTTCATAGTTTGTTGATAAGCAACATCAAATTCCATTCGACTCCATTCGATTTTCACAAAATTTTCAGTCAATACCATGATGGTCTGTCTGCTACTCTGAACTGATTTCACTATTTGATGGGGGTATGTATTCACCTCCGAGCCAATCTTAATTGTGCAGGCATAATTAATATAGGGGTGTTCCAGTTTCCAGGCCAGTCATAAGAAAATCAAAGACTCAATCTTCGTCTTCGTGGCAATACGAGATAAATGCGTCATATATTTTATCGTTGTCTATACCTTTTTCAGTAACACATTGTCATGATCCCGAAATAAATAGAAGAATAAATTCACCTATTCATTAATATCACTAATAAGACCTAAGTTAGTTTTGGTTAAAAGTAGTGACCTACTTCCAAAACTTTCTCTCTGATCCGCATTCCACAGGGAATTAAAAAGACCCCTTGTCTACCCATGCAGACAAAAGGTCATGACATCATTCACAACCTTGTCAATAACCAATCATATTTATTGGTCAAACGGACTACTCCATCTTGACCACCAGAGTTCCAAGATTACTTAAGCCTTTGGAACTGGATGATAGGAATCAGTTCCTCATCAAATATCATACTACCAGCAACCAGACTCCGTCTTCAAGACCCTCATCGTCAAGCCAGCAATGTACCATCAGAGCCCAGTGGAGTAACCTAGTATAGAAAACCGTTCTACCGCTTAGTAGGAATTACCGAGGTCCACCCTACACAGCAAGCCAAATCGCCGGATAAGCCTTCAACGGACATCGCCCCACATGAAAACCGGTACTTACCAGCACAGAATCCGTGGCCTTTCAGTCCACCATGTTGTCTATCGAGACCACATATCTTTTAGTTAGTATTTATATTGATATTTGCAAGGCAATCTGCCGGCCAAAGTTGAATGTATAGTTATTTCTAAATTGGAATAAATTCCGAGTATTTCTTTTGCCATTTCAATAATTGTCTTATTCTTTCGCTAAACCTCACCCCTGGATATATTATGTTGTGACGAGTAGAAATTCTCTAGACCCAATTTTTAGCAAAACCCTGTTTAAAGTTACCCCGTTCGCGTAAATAAATCTGACTTTGTGTTTTTATCAAATCGTTACAACTCGTTTTTTTTATTAATACCGCCAAAAGTTCCCATTAAACAATTAATAACAAGTTGACAATTAAATCATTTCCCCTGAATATAATGACTAATATTAAGAATTAACAAATTAGGTTCCTTTTCTACCCTCACTGTGTGCCAGAAGCACTTAACACAAAATTCCACTATTTTAATATCTTAGCTGAACAAAACCATATAAATACTAAACTAACTCTAAAACCCGAAAACAACAATAATTTAAACACTTATCCTAACTGCGTGCGTGCGTTCTCGAAAACCTGGTCACGTCCATTCGCAGCTTCCGTAGCCGCGATTCGCGAGTCTGCGTTTTAGTTAACACGAGTGTGTTAATAAAGTGCGTAACTTTGAGATTCACGTCGAATCTCTAACAACTTGGTAAAATTCGTCCCCCTGCTAGAATATCAATAAAATAACTAAACTTAGTTATTTCAGCTAATTCTAACTCTGGCTAAACTGTGAAGTAAAAGAAAGTGAGAGACTCTGCTCAAAACTCCAGATTGCTTTAAATTCTCAAGGTAAACCAACTAGGTCAATTCTGGGCAACACACAGTTCACCCGAGGTGGACACGAGCCACCGAGCGAAACACGAGCGGCTCTGACAGATCACGAGCTGCCAAATCACGGGATGTCCTCAGACTTTCCTACCGAATGGTAACGGGACACGGGCCCTTAATTCGCGAAACACGGGCCGCCTCATTCAGAATCCTTGCACCGAATTCCCTAACTCTCGTTAGGTGCCGGCCCACAGCTAACAGGGCACTCAAGACCGGTACTAGACTGCGTCAGGTTGTGGGATTAATTCATACTTTCAGTGCAACTCCCTTGGGTTGTGAGCCCTCCGGAGTTACACTCGGAGGGTGTTACTCCGGAGTTACACTCGATTTTCTACACTTAGAAAATCGACTTCATTGGTTCGTTTGAGAACTACATTGGAATCAGGCAAATAAACAAGCAAAAATCACTGAAATTTCTCTGTCTGCACAGACTTAAATAACCCTTTTAATCCTCTTAATTCCCGGGGCTTGGAACTATCCAATCCCAGGCCTCCGTACGCCTCAGCTCTGCCTAGCCATCCAATCGGATGCGAGGTCAAAAGGTCAGCGTTCCTACGCCATCTAGTGAGCGTATTTGGCAACGACGACATGTGCTTTTTGTCTTTAATCCTTTAGGACTAATTTTAGTCCTACTTTAATTAAAGTTAAAACACGTGGGGAAATAAACGTTTTAATATTGCATTAATAGTTTGTATAAATGTTTGTGCCATGATGAAATGTCTTTTTCTAAGCATGTCAGCTAAATGTTTTTCATAAATATTAGCACTTTGTTTGTGACCATCCGTTCCGCCACCACTTGGATACGGATTCCAGGCAGCAGTATCACAGATGGAGCACGTGAATAATTTGGGACGTATGCAAGATTTATAGGTTGTCGAGCCTTTATTTATCGGCCGCAACCCGCAATCACCGTCAAGCTCCCAACGTCTCCTAAGGTTTGCCGGCCTCACACCGGTATCTATGATACTGATACAAGGTCTGAATATCTATGACACACTAAATGGCTACATGGGGTAGCCGTACGTACTTCTCAACCCTCGCACAACATTCCCCACGCCCACCACATGACCACCTCAGCAACCCTGCTCATCTCTCTCTTAGCTATTTTTTCCCCTGTCCGATCACTCGGATGGGAGATCAACAACTGTTCTTTATCCCACCTCAGGTGGTGCAATGGACGTGCCCCAGGGTCACCTGACTGGGATCCATGCTGTCCTCTAGTGACAACCGGCCACATTTGTCCCCTTGTCGACCTTCCAAGGGGAGGGTGGCATACTATGGCAGTATGGACTGGCATGTGGGGAGGAGAGCGAAAACGACATCCCCAGGCACACCTAGAAAACTAAAGACTAACATGGCAAACACAGAGGAAACGATGGAGCAAAACTGAGGTGGCTCTAAACTTTTTTTTTTCTTTTTGAAAACTTTTTACATTGAAAAAAAAATAAAAACAGTAAAAAGCTTAGGACATAAAATAAAGAAAATAAAATAAAATTTTCTAACATGAAATTTTGATTTGAAAAAATTATATAATGACTATTGATTGAAAATAAATAAAAATAAAAAGCCAAATCTTGGGATTTAGCTAAAAAGAGAAAAGAAAAGAAAGGGGACGGATGGGATAAGGGAGTCATTCTTTTCCCTTGTCCATTGGCAGTGCCGCTTCTTCTGCCGACTCAGGGACTTGTTCCTGGGCCAGACAGCGCCCAGACAGCGATCTCGGCCCTCCACAAGATCACTGCGCTGGGACTCATGGTGATCGTCCTTGGTGCTACATGCGCCAGGGCCGATCTGGTTACTAGGGGGCAGCCGATGTGGTTGTCCCACGCAACCTCGGAAAGAATCAGTGGGACTGGATCCAGTAGTGTTTAAATGGGGGTTCCAGCGCAGCGCACTCCCCGGAAGTGACGTCATAAGCCACGCCTCCAATATGGCG
>JAQFZU010000259.1:0-35040 GCA_034696185.1 Henia vesuviana | reverse complement strand
AACTCGATTAACCATTTTACATAAGAAAGAAAACTAAAATACATTAAAAAAACTACAATACTATATTTTCAGCCAGCGAAGCGGCTGCAGGCTTCTAGTTGTGATTTATTTTAACATTTCTGCATGAAAGATGATTGTCTGATATTCAGTTTTGCCAATTTTATGAGGATGTGTTTCTAATTATTCAGACCCGTGTGCATTGTATATGACGATTATGATTGATTATTATGTTTGAGCATTATGATTGTTGGAATTTAGATATTTCTTTAGGTTCTTGTTGAATAGTTACCTTACGAAAGATCAATCTAATCCAACAATTGCAAAATTATCGTCAAAAAGGTATTGCATTCTGAATGCAGACAAAAAAGGGAAAGTTGCTACTGCTCAACTTCTTCGCCTCTTTAATCTAATCATTTCAATGGTGTCTTTTATAAAATTATATGCGTATACTTACAGCTAGTACACTACATTATGGCATCCTAATTTTTGTTAGTTTGTATTTGAATAGTAATTGCTTTTACTGCAAAAATCACACAATCGTATGGTTAGATGGAAGCTCAATAATTGAGATAATTTTTGCGATTTTTTTTTTTTTTTAATAATAACAAAATCGCAAAGTAAGTTTATTTATGAAGCACCTGCAGTAAACAATGGTGTGTGGGACTAGAAAGATAGAAAACAGTTTCGTTTAAGTAGAATGTAAATATTTCAAAAACTGTTCAGGTAGTTAAATTTTCCTTAATTTTCTAATTACTTTATTTGATGCAGTTTCAGAAGAAAGAAAAAATACAAGCTAATAAATGTTGATTAAGCAATTCTCAGTGTTATATCATTGCCTATTGTATTGTCAGGGTAATGCAGGCTATTAAGTGAAAATGTAGTTCCCGAAGGACATGAATTTTTAGATGGAAAGAAAATGAAAGCTTGCAATCTGACAATGGAATAAGGATATGTTCAAGGTATTTGGAACTCCAAATAGGATTCTGCAAACTGCTTCAATTGGCAGAAATCTTTTATGATTTGTTGACTATAAAAGCAAAATATAAGTTTCAGTAAATTCTAAATAAAAATTAATTTTATTACAAAGGAATCTTTAATATCTTTGAAAGGAAACTGAAATATTATTCCATAATATTACAGTAGAATGTAAACTATAAAAATTATTATTATGAAACATACCGTTTATATTTATGAAAGTGTATTTCCTAAGACACTATATTTTAGCAAAACATTTCAACCAAAACGACTACATAAAATAGGTTGGTTGGTTGTGTTTTTTCTACGTGTGATCAAGCAGGTGTATTTAAAGTTGGCCGTATCTTTTTTACTGTACTAAATACTAACGCCAGGTGGCAAGTCCTGGAATGTTTGCCACTTTGGGGATCTTTAACTTGCAAGGATAATCATCCAAACATGCAATCAACTGCTTAAAGTTCCTTCTTAAAGAGAAAGAGAACTGCCACTGTCATTTCTTCCTTACCCAAAAAGAATGGCTGAAATTAACTGGGGTATACATGTAACAGAATATAGAAGGAGAAATTTTAAATAAACCTATTTTTAAATTTTACATATTGACTTCGTTAAGTATATTGCCAGCTGATAAATTATATTCTTTACATTTATTAAATAAAAAAATAAAACAACTTAGGGTAGCAATATCAGGCTATATTGGCAAATGTATGAGTTATTTGCAGTCTTGGAAAAGTTACTTTTTAAATTAACTAATTTTTGTTAGTTATTATTTTAAAAGAAGTAACTAGTTACAGTTACTGCTGAAGAGTAATTCGTTACATTGTAAGTTATATATTATCACTTTAATAAAAAAAAATATAAATTTTTAAATAATTTATTTAGTTTTAATAAAAAGACTAGACTCACAAAAGTCTTATCTGTTAATGACAGTTGTTATTTGCAATTTGCAACTAATTCTTCTTTGCAGATTAGTAGTTAAAAAATTAGTTTTAGGAATAAAGAAAATTTCATGTAAAATAAACCACTTCAAATTTATTTTCACTAACAACTTTTTTTTGTAATATACAGTAACTATAACTTTCATTTCTTTTACTAAAAAAAGCAACGATTTGCAATAAAAACAATGCGTTCTTGGTAATGTGTTATTTGAATTGGGTTACTACCCAAGACTAGTAACTTACTTTTCTACATATTATCAATAAAATCAGCTTACTATTGGCTAAACGCAATTTGATGGCAGATACCATCAGTGGACAGATGTTTTAATTAATCATCTTTTACCCGAACTATGCAATCTCGATTTTCGGCCAAGGTCAGTTGATTATTTCAGAAGACTAAGAAATGAGAAATCTTTATTGCTGCCAGGTTTGAATGATTGTCCTTGCAAGTTTAAAATTCTAGGAAAATAAAATTTTTTGGAAGGAATGCTTATGCCCTATGGCATCAGTATTTAGCTAGAATAGCAAAAATGAGACTAAAGTTAAATAACCCTACTTGATAATATACCCACCTAAAATTGGAATTATACTCCAAGTGCATTTATATATAATTGATTCCAGTTTTCACATTATTTTATACATTAATATTGTGTACAGTTTAGTGTACAGACATTAACAAAGAAGATGAAATTCTGAAATTAGGTCAGGGGCATAGCTATCATCCAGCATACCTGCACAAAGAATGGGCACTTATGAGTTTGGGGATCTCCCCAGGTTTCTACACCATAATTTATTTCATATAGATTAGAAAAACAATGGAGATTAGAAACCATATAACAGGTTTCTAATTACAGGGGTTATATCATTATATTGGATTTATCTACCATTTATAAACTTATGGTTTAACAAATTGTAGAAAAAATGAGATTAACTCTGATAAAAGGGACCTCATAAATCTAATAAAATTTAATAAAAGGAGTTTTGTAAGCTCATATTTGCCCAGGGTTTCGAATACTCAAGCCACTTCTGGAATGTTTAAACTTTTATTATTCATTTATTTGATTTAAGTTATTTATTAATAAATTTCTATTTAACTTAAAGTTTTTTTTTAAAAATATACTTATAATTATTAAAAATGTATTTGGTGGCGCCAGTCTGTGGTCTTATGCATAGAATCTAAAAATATCTAAAATCTAAATTAAAATATAAATTTGCTATTTGCAATAAAAATATTTATTTTCAATGCATTTTTACGAATTGGGTTTGGCTAGGGTTGCAATTAAAACAATACAAATTTATTTTTGTTATTTAAAAATATAATGGGATTTTGAAACTGTTTTAAAATATAAATTTCTAAATAAAAAAATTTTGTTTTTTATTTTATCGATGAGCCATTTACAATACTGTTATAATTTTTAATTTATGAGTGTGATATTGCATTGTGTCATTAACCTCGCGCATTAAATAAGAAAAGACGCCGTTTTCTAATTAGTTTTCCATCATTTGTTTTTAGGTTACGGAAATTCTAAAAAAATAGACCATCCAATTGTTCGCATCAATTGCTACAGACAAAACAGTAAGTGTATTTTCCTATTGTTATAATCAAAAGAGACAAAAGGACGTTTGACAGAATTTAATTTTAATACAATTGGCACAGTGATTGACATTGAATTAAATATTCAGTGTACCTAATGATTCGGTCGTAGAAAAATGAGTTTATATTACAAAATAATGAGAGCAAAATAGAAAAAAAATCGAAAATCTCACAGAGATCTCAGAACACAAAATGATAATGGTACATTCTCGAGGTAAATCCAATTTCCATTAACCAAACCTAAAACAAAATAAAAAAACATTTATTAATCAACAATTCTATTAACAATCAACTTTCAAAATTACCTTTTAACCGTAATATCCATGACCACCATACCCTCCGTAACCACCTCCATAACCTCCTCCATAACCACCTCCGTAACCTTGTCCATACCCACCACCATAGCCATGTCCATACCCACCACCGTAGCCATGGCCATAACCGCCGCCGTAACCATGGCCATAACCGCCGCCGTAACCGTGACCCCCGCCGTAGCCTCCTCCGTAACCCCCTCCGTAGCCTCCGTGTCCGCCATAGATTGGGATGAACATGGGACCATACCCATGCCCATATCCACCTCCATATCCTCCTCCGTATCCACCGTGTCCATGACCGCCATATCCTTTTCCGAATCCCTTTCCATATCCTTTAGCCTTAAAAAAATATTTTCCTCCGTGTCCGAACGTTCTCGCTTCGGCTACTTGTTGTTCTTGCGGTTTCTCTTGTTCATCGTCGCAGAAAGCGGCCAAAACGACCGATGATAAGATCAATACCTTTTATATAATTATTAGAAAAATATTAGAAATATTAGAATTAATAAATCAGGGAATTGAAATGTAAAATTCTTACCGTTAGTAATTTCATATTGGGTTTGGAACTTGGATGTGCTCTAAAAGTACACTTGATGTTTGATGGAAGAGAAAGTGTGGTCTAACTTATAAATTCGTTTGCCGCTCTTTTATAGGTGGACCTGATTTTACTTTGCCCACTCCTGCGCGACCCACTTGGCTACTTTGTTATGGCCAATTCAATGCGTCATAGAAACCTCAATTTTGATCTTTATCAAATCGTGATTGGGAAAATGAAGGGAAATTTATGACAAATTCGCAGAATTTTTATTATATTTTATAAATGAAAAAAAAATTTCAAAGTCATAAAATAGTTTTATTGGGTATTGAAGTAATTAAAATTCCTTCGAGTGACTTTTTTTAATTTTGCCATTTTATGCATTCCCTAGAAATTATTTTTTTAAAGATTTTTACTTTGGGTGAAGGTTAAATTTTGCGATTTTATATGTTCGGTGAAAAATAGTTTTATTGTAGTAAGTGGTTAATTACGATTAGAAATTTTGTATTCTGATCTTAATCCAAATTTAAATAGATTAGATACAATAAAAGGAAAGTTTGTTGTTCTAAATTCGGGGTAGTGAAAGTATTGCACAAGATTGTACTACCATGAGTTAAAACCCCTCCCTGATTTAGTAATTTTTGGTGACCTGAATGCCTTTCTGTTGGCCCCTGCCTCGAGCAATTTAGTCTTTCCCGGGCTCGAAACACGCGATTCAATGATGACTGAAAAATGAGGACAATTTGACATTAATCTCAAAAATCGATTTGTAACTTATGCTTTTGCAATTTTTAAGTAAAAATATTTTTTTATAAATTTTTTTCTTCTTCTTTTTTCAAAATTATAAACAAAAATATTTCAATCTCTTTCACAATTTCATCTTTGAAAAATTTAAATCTGTATTATGTAACTTAAAAATATATTATTTTATTAATATTTATTTAATTTTGTATTAGTCACGAACCTTAAATAACTCGAGTCATAAGGTGACATTGCAATTTTTGGCCAGATAAGCACCATATCTTTTAAGCATTTAACCGAAATTAAATATTACTTCTAACTATTATTATACCGCCATTAAAAAAAATCAATGTAATTAACTAATGAAAAGAAATTGGCTGACCAATTTCTAACTTGACCGATCATGCATTATAACAATTGTTCAAATCATTTCTTCCTCGTGTCATAAAACTTCAATGAACTAAACCAACATAGAAAGTCTAAAACTGAAATTTTACTTAATAAAAAAATGTCAACTTTTACTATCTATCACAAGGTCAACTTAACTGCGGTCATCTTTAAATGATTCAGTAACACCATTACCCACAGATCCGTTTTACTTTCCAAATAAATAAATAGGACAGAATTAGCAAAAGCCAATACTTTTTGTCAAAGATCCGGGTTCATTAGTGTTTTATAATAATAAACTTAAAATTAAATTTATTCTATTCTTTTTGTTGGGTTCAAAGAATTGCAATTAGAAGTTCTTTAAGTTAATCATATTTTAATTGATGACTCATGATTCTTAAGAGATTAAAAGGAAGAGAAATGTCTGTTTATTTGTCCTAGATTCAACGTCCCTGACACTTTCTTCAGTTCTTCGTAAGCAAGAAAAAGGGAAAAGAGGGTTTTTAAAACGAGTGTAAAAGAGGTCATGGGGTCGCATCTTCTTAAGTTGAAATTCAGTTTAACAACCCCGTCTTTCTCATATTTTATTGATATATTTTTAATGCTTTATTTATTAGTCTGTATCGAATTAATTTTTTACGAGTCTTAAAATAGTTTTAATTAAGGTTTGAAGGAGAAATTGTGACGTCACGAATAATTAATAGTCCGATATCAATTAAATCGATATGTAATTTCTTTCTTTTGTATGCGGTTGGTTGATTTTTCATTGTTTTCCAGTGTTTTACTCATTGTAATAACATTTAATCATTCCGTAAATGTGTTTTAAGTGGAGTTAATTGATTGAGGAAAAGAAATAAATATGAAAAAGGCATGAAAGTTTCTATAATTTTCACTTTTATTTGTATTAAAAAAAAATAAATGTGCAAAACCTGAGATGACAAAAGTTTTATAATATTGAAATAAAATCGGTTTTTTTTAAAAAATGTACATCGAATTTGAATAGGAACAAAAATTCATGCACGAATAAAAACAAAAAAAAATTTCTAAAAAGACAGAAATTCTAACAAAAATTAAAATAAAAGGGATGAAAGGATTTATATAATACAATAAGTGAGAATAGATTTCTCACGGTCAATTTATAATAATAATAATAATCTTGGCAAATTACTGGAACAGATTATGTCTAATGCGGTTGGAGGCGCGAAGTCTTTGGATGACCAGTGATGAATAAAAGGGTTGCGGAGTACATTCACATGTCGTTCACTATGCCGTAGAAAATCTCAAAAACACCTAATCTAAGAAAAATAACATTTAATAATATTTTCAAGAAACAAATTCAAAATTTTATACCTCTAATCATTTTTTGCCAAACCCATAGCCGCTGCCATAACCTCCATAGCCTCCGCCAAGACCTCCGTATCCACCGCCAAGTCCTCCATATCCACCGTAGCCACCGCCAAGTCCTCCATATCCACCGTAGCCACCGCCAAGTCCTCCATATCCACCGTAGCCTCCACCAAGTCCTCCATATCCACCGTAGCCACCAGTCCCAACTCCTCCATATCCACCGTAGCCACCAGTTCCAACTCCTCCATATCCACCATATCCTCCATACGGATAACCTCCGTAACTTCCGTAACCACCATAACCGCCATACGGATTAACTCCGTAACTTCCATAACTGCCGTAACCGCCATAACCACCGTAGCCGCCACCGTAGCCGCCACCATAACCGCCGTAGCCTCCACCATAGCCGCCGTAGCCTCCGCCATACGGATAGCCTCCGTAGCCGCCGCCATAACCTCCGTAACCTCCTAAACCTCCACCACCGTAACCCCCATATCCGCTGCCTCCGTATAAACCGTAGGTTCTGCCTTGCACTTTAGATTCATCCACCTGCTCGTCGGCTGTGACCAGTAGTAAAAGAGCCAAAACAACCACGCCTTTGATGACCTAATGCCAAAGACACAAGTAAAACAAAAAAATAATTAGAGATTTAGAGCAGATAAACTTGAACTACTGTAAACGTCTGATGACCTCAACATCGAGTAGAGAAAGGATCTTTATTGGATCGTAAAGATCAATGAAATAAACTATTATTCTTTTACTTACTTAAATATTCAATAACGAGATTTGAATAAGTCATTATAATATATTTAGTAAAAATTATATCAATGCTATGTGAATTTTTACCTTGAATTAAATGATCTTTTAGTTAATTTTGAATTAATTTTTAGTTACTAGTTTTAATCAGTTATTGCTTAAATAGGATTTAGTTTTGACAATTAAAATTAAAAGTAAATTATTGATGATTGTATTGTACTTGCCATTTGACTGCCGTTCATTTTCTTTTACTTGGAGTGTTTTGTTCCTTCTTAGCCGAGTTAAGATGTAATTCTGTGATCAGTATGCGTTCATTTGCTCTGTCTTATATAGCAGAGGCACGTGGTCACTCATTTCCTGTTATTTACAGAACAATTTCGACCAACTACGCACCTTTTCTGTCGACCTCATTCCCTCTACTGACGCTAGAGGGTGAGTTTTCACTTCGCCTCTCATTATATTCCCTCTTGTCTCAAATTCGTTTTCGATATTTCAAAACCAATTTTTACAACTTTTAGTTGACGAAACAATGCATTATAAAATCTCACTTTTTATTGTTGACATCTTACAAAACTCGAATAAAGTATTGAACGTGCGGTGACATTATGGGAATTTTAACATTCGCATGTTAATTGAAGGCGTGGCGATTCGTACGAGGTTCTTGCACTTATTTCTCGAGCGATACGTGGAATTATTTGTAAAAACATTGGCTCTTAATATTTTTATGTGACACCTTTTGTGTCCATTGTTTTACCAGTGAAAGTATTTTTATATGACACCTTTTGTGTTCTAACCAGTGAAAGTATTTTTAAGTCAATTGGTGACACCATTTACGACAAAGTCGAAAGTAAAAGCAATCGGTTTTTATGTGGCAGTTGTGAAAGACTTTACTTTCGTCTAATAAAATTTCTAGTTGTAGAATTGTACGATGTTACGTTAAGCGAGGGTTAAGCAATGTTAAGTCATACAATTTAAAAAAATTATTTTTTTTAAAAATTCAAGGTCGATTAAATGGCGAATGATTTTGATAATTAAAAGAATCATTTTCATTCACTAATTTACTTGTGTCTGCGAGTGTAACCATGTACGAAAAATCCTCTTTACGTTGCCCGGATATGGTATCGTACGCACGCTTGCAACTCCGTGTAATCCGTATAATCATGAATTCCATTTTCTCTTTTATTTTGGGTTTTTAAAAATATTTTTAAAAAGGTATTTGTGTTTTCTTTAATGGAACAATAATAAATAAGTAATTAATGTATTGATAACTTATCATTTTTATTTAAATGAATCGAATTATTGTTATTTTTAAATCCCGCCTCGTTTAAGGGAAGTCGAACGATAAAATAGTATTCTTTTCATGTATTTTATTAGGGTAATTTAAATTGCGTGAGTTTCTCTCAATTGAGTAATGGTTTTTCAACACGCGAGAGAAACAGTTTTAATCGTTTTTTAATTTCTTAAATTTTTTTTATAACAAAGACCATTTTGTTCTATGTTTAATAACAGTTGAAGGACATGATTGCTGGTCTTTGATGTTTAAAATTTATTTAATTTAACTGAAATAATTTCTAATTGTCTTTATTTAATAATTTCTTAGGATAATTTATTTTTCGTGATTCCACTGAAATTCAATACAAAGTCAATGGCTCTTTTTGAGGTGCATATAAAAATGGAACAAAAACAGGACATCCGTTTTGTCTAAAAATATTAACTTAATCAAATTTTTTTAAGCATTAAAAGATTATTTTTTAAAAATACCACGAAATCTTTTGAGAAAATGAAATTAAACTTCAACTTATTACAAGTCAAATTAAATTAACACATTTCGAATATTTAGAGCAGAAGATGTTGACTCAAATGCGATTTAAACTGATAAAAAGAAAAGTAAACTTTTTATTAAATTATGGCAATCGTTACGCAACCACAATCACAATAGCTGCTATTCTTCAAACTTGTATGAACAATGCGGTGAAGTCGAAATGAATAAGTGAACATTCAGGCAAAATTCACCTTTATTTAAACCGAAACCATCCTTTTTTTCCTTTGTTTCCAGTAATTTAATAATAACAGTTGTTTGTAGGCGGGTTTCTGTACCACAGCACTCAAGCAGCTCACTCATCGTAGATCCGTTTTCAGTTGCTACTGTATTATCTGTGGATCAGATAATCTCTTTATATATTATATATATTTAAACAAGAATTTGGGTACAGTAATTAAGGTTAACTGTGACCATGGCAATAATTTTTTTTTCTTTTGCATAATGGTTGTAACTGCGATGCAAATATCCTGTTATAATTAATGTGCGCTTGACGAATTCTAGCAAATAAATTTGAAATTTAAAATATTTTTCTGTTTTAGTTGAGATTTTGTTTTATCTCATTCACAAGTCAGTTGAATAGCATTTTATACGGATATTTTAATTGAACCTGAAATCATTCGATTCTTAAATATATTTCAGTACTTTCATTAAAATTTGTAAACGTAAAAACAAAAGTTAAAAAATAAAATATTATTTTTATTTAATTTACTTAATTTATTACTTTGATCATAAATCCTTTAATTTTGATAAGAGAAATACGACTGAAAGTAAATTTCGAGGTAATTGTATCTAATGTCAATACTTCCATCTGTTGGAGTTAGAAAGAAACTTCTACGACCTTCATTCGTTACATAAAAAAATTTATTACATAATATATTTAAACAACCTACAAAAATATATACAATTTCGATTTTTATTTATTTCTACATTGGTTCTTACTAAAATTCACAACTAAACTACAAACATTAATAACCATATCCACCACCATGACCGTACCCATAACCCCCACCCCCATAAGGTCTGCCATAACCCCCATACCCTCCATATCCTCCGTAACCGAATGGGAAACCAAATGGACGGTATCCACCGTATCCACCATAACCCCCATATCCACCATATCCACCATATCCACCGTATCCACCGTATCCCCCGTAACCTCCATATCCACCGTAGCCTCCGTGTCCGTAACCTCCGTAACCACCGTGTCCGTAACCTCCGTAACCACCGTGTCCATAGCCTCCATAGCCACCGCCATAACCTCCTTTATAATATGGCCGGTATTCGTAAACCCCACCGTAACTTCTCCCTTCCACATTATTTTCGGTACCGTCTGCTCTATCGTCTGCTGCTTCCACAACCTCTTCGTCCTCCGATCGAGCCATTTTGGCGCTCAGGATCATAAACAGGGCAAAAGCGATCTGAATAACACAAAATGAGCAAAAATAAGAAATAAAAATATGAAAAACTTACCAAATATTTCATTATTATTGTTTTTAAAAAATTGTTTTCTAGTTCGTATCGTTGAATGAGCTCGAATTCACAGCTCTGATTTGGACTTGAATCGTGCAAATGATAACTGTAACGTCTTTCCTGTCCCTTTTTACGGTTGTCTGTATTTCATCACCATGTGACGGTCATTACTAACAGGTCCGGGATCCCTTAGGCTGGTTTTTAGGTTACCAGTTTTTTTTAAAAAAGTGTGGCGAATACCTCAAAGGCTTTTTGACTGATATTTTTTTTCTCTTCTCTTTAATAACTTCACTCTCTTTTATGCTATCCAACCCTCACGACTAATTTCTTTTTCCGGTTTTTTCCAATTGGGCATTGATGTGTACTGATTTAATTTGACTCCTCCCTTTTTGGGGTTCATCGAAATTGACAGTAAATAGGATGGATATTTAATACTCATACAATGCTATTTATTTTCATTTGTTGAATTTTCTCTTTAATCATTTTCCTATTTAACCCTTTGTATGTTACTTTTCAATACTCTTATTGTTTCTAGATAATGACTAATTAAAATCTTTGTAACAGTTACCATTTAATGTTTTATTAAAACTATTTTAACACAAATTGCATTACAGATTTTAGTGTTTTATAAATATAAGATTTTAATACAATCGTATTGTGAGTTATAATGGATTATGATTTATTAATAAGCTTGGTCGTACAATTCGCTATTGTAATAATGCCGTGGTACGTTAATGATGTATGGTGGTGGTGGTCGATAGTAATCTAAAAGTCGTGGGAGGAGTAAAAGTGTTACTAGTCCTAATCCGAGCGATCGATCTTGAGGTGGTGGTTCGCGGTTAATGGGAAAACAGCGAGTCATTGAGGCCAGGAGAAGACACGGAATAAAGATCAGCTGTAAATGACCATATTAAAATATCGTATTTGAAATGAATAAATAATTATAGATTTACCACCAGTTGTTTCTTCATTGCCGATTTAATCGTTCGAATGAAATTCACAAAATGACATTCTCATTTAAATGATTTTTTTGCATTTTCTTATTGGGTGATTTATATAAAGGTGTGAATTAAGGTCACTTTTCGACAAATAAATGAAATGTTATTTATTTATTATTGTTTTATGGGAAAATAGGTCCATGACACTAGAGAAAAATCGATTGAAATACTCATTAAATGAATGTCAATCTGAGTTTGACAGTTTAATGTTGATTACTGAATTATGAATGGTGATTTAAGTGTCTTTTAATATGTCAATATTTCGTGTACAATTTTAGGTTCATTAATTTAGGTTTGTTTGGATATTGAGGCTAAATAAATCACGCTATTGATCTCTTAATGCACGAATTTTGATTTGTAGGTTTGTGGTTTATTTGTATAAAATTTTGTTTCTTGAGTAAGAAATAGAGCGAAATTATATGAGATGTTGAAAACACTTTCAATTAGTTCAAAAGGATCTAAATGATAAGCTAAACTACTGAGATGCAAGAAAAAGTTTAGTGAACTTTTCGATGAATTAAAGGCGCGGAGGTTTATGGTCGACTTTGAAATTTGAAATGGTCAAATGATTGTATGTTAATGAAGATGCAATTTTGCTCAACAAATTTATTAGGTTTAATAGAAAATTGAAGAAAAATTGAATGAATAAAATGTTACTTTTTAATAGTTATAAAACTTCATAGAAATATTTTTATGTTAATTTAATTTAGCTCCAAAGATAATGGATTGATGTTTAATGAAAATAGAACTCAAAATAAAAATGTCGAACTCTAGAGGCAAACTACAGAAAGCTTTTAAGTAGATATAAATTGTTATTAGATGGCGATACTGATTTTGATTATAAGTGGCGGTAATTACAAATTTTAAATGTAAAATATACAGTGAAATATTTAGTTTTTATGTATATCTGGTTATAATAATCGTAAAACAAAATTTTTTTGGGGATTATTTTTATTATTATTATATTCAGTATATTATTATAAATTATATTCATTTTAAGAATATATTTATATTTCTGGTAACTATTCTTAATATATTTTTAATGATTTTTTTTTCTAACGTTTTAAATAATTTCTGAAAATTTTTGTATTTTATAAACAATAATTTTATCCAGAAAATTTATTAAAAGTTAATTTATTTATAATTCATAATTTTATTAATAAAAATTCCCTCAAATAATTTTAATGTAAAAAAATGTTTATTTGGCAAAATTTGTACATTATATAAAAAACAAGTTTTACTATTTACAAAATTGAAAAAAAAGAAAGATGACACGATAAACAATTAAAAATATAAAAATCTTCGTTGCACTTGGCACTGATTCTGTGAAATTAAGAAATAAAACTACATAAATCAACAACAATTTAACTATCAAATCAAAACCGAACCTTAAATTGTGTATGCGCTGATGGCATCGGGCGCAAAAATAGCTTCATCTTCATCGCTTCTGTAACTCGCACTGCCTCCATATCCTTCATCGTGACCACCTCCATATGCGCTCGCTCCGTATCCCCCCATACTTTTGCCTCCATAACCACCGCCAAGTCCTCCTCCATAACCACCGCCAAGTCCTCCTCCAAATCCGCCGCCAAGTCCTCCTCCAAATCCGCCGCCATATCCACTACCGTATCCACCACTATAACCACTGACAGTCGGAATAATGTGTATCTTCAATTCGTCTTTGTGATAGCTTGGTTGTTGTACGGGTACTGGTACGTGAATAGGAATCGGTACGAGATGTGGATAACTGTATCCGCCATGTCCGTAACTGCCTCCGTATTGGCCGCTTCCATAACTACCTCCACCATATCCACCTCCATAACTACCGCCTCCCTGACCACCGCCATAACCCCCACCGTGACCACCACCATATCCACCTCCTTGTCCACCTCCGTATCCACCGCCTCCGTACCCACCGCCTCCGCCTCCATATCCACCGCCTCCGTATCCACCGCCGCCGCCTCCATATCCACCGCCTCCGTATCCACCGCCTCCGTATCCACCGCCTCCATATCCACCACCGCCATACGAGTACATATTCTGAAGTCCTTTGCCTTTAGCCTTTATCGACCATTTTCCACCCCCTTTTCCGCCTTTCGATTTACCGCCACCGTATCCATATCCACCGCCTCCTCCTTTGCCTTTAGTCGCTAAAACGACCGAGATAAAGAGCACCAATGCTAAGATAACCTAAAATACAAAAGTATAATTATTGTTAATTAATACGTAACAAAAATAATTGGGTAGTTACCGGTCTTTGAAGCATTTTCAGTTAGTAATGATCCGTTGCTCGAGATGCGATCGGTTTGAGAGAACTCAACGTTGTGACTCGGTCGGTTCGAGTGAGCGGCTTTTTACGGGTGGCACTGGTGACCACGTGACGGGAATCCCTCGGCACGAGGGTCAAGGCCCTTATTGAATTGAGGGTAACTGATGTAACAGGTGGGCTCATTTTTTGGGTTCCTTTCTCTAGGTCATGTGTATAATGTGGGGGGAAGGGCGGGCGGAGTTGACGAAATTTTTCTGTTGCCGTCTTTTCCTCTTTGTTGCGGGGCAAGTGACCTGCACATATCTGCTCCATAGCCACGAGGTGCAGCTGAGTGTGCCGAAAGTAAAGTAGGAAAGAGATACGGGACGAATTAAAAAAAAATTATTAAAATTCAATTTCGTGGATTCGTATTGTTCATGAAAATCAAATGCGAAATTTAATATTATAAATATTGATGTTTGAGTCGATTTTTGTATTATTTATTATTTGAAAGGCACCCGAGGGGAACCGAAAGGTCGAGGCGCTGAATAATAAATATATAAATAAACTATTGACATTTATTTAACCAGTCGATAAATGTCATAAGCATTTATTTGTCTAAATGTAAAATTACATTCGAGTCATATTTTTAGGTTTTATAGTCAATTCATCTTCACTTTTTTCGTTTATTACGTGTTTAAAACTCGTTCCTGTGATATGAATAAGCGACTAATCGTTTCTTAGTATAAGGTCAACAGTTTATTTACACTTTAACTATTCCGCATTTCATTTCGATTGCGACATTCTAGCAACAAGGTTAACAGCCTTGACAAAAATTGTTTGTAGTTCCTTATACTCACACCCCTTCTTATAACCCATTAGCCACTGATGCTGCTCTACATTTACCCCAACAATTTGAACAACTGACCTCTTTTTACACATTAACGGCACAAGAGTTTTTTTTCTCTCAAAACTACTTTCGTTCGTTAAATAAGCAAATTAAATAAAATTCCATTTATTATTTATTTTATTTCGTCATATAAAAAATTACAAAATATTAAATAACCATTTATAATTACAATTGTACAGAAATAATTAATTTTATACAATAATATTAGAATTAGCCGCTATAAGACCCAGCACTTGAAAGCCCAAAACTATCAAAAGTATCGAACTGATCCGCAGTATTGAACGAATCGAACGAATTCCCTTTGATCGCCGAAAACCCATAAGTCGGAGAACCCATATCACTGACCGGATGCATTACGTACTCGAGATCCACTCGAGGGATGTACGTTTGCGCTCCTCCGAGTTGCGAACTCAGACCGAATCCGTTGGACGACAGCGACGAAAGTGGCGATTGACTTACGATGGGCCCAGACGAGACTTGAGGTTGGGTCATCAGAGCGATGGGTATTATGACGGGGACGACATGAGGAGCGACGGGTGCCGATCCTGCAGAAAAACTAGCGCTGGCGGCGCTATTAAATCCGGCGGCGCCATTGAAGCCGCCGCCGCCGCCGCCATAACCGCCTGATGGATAGGCCGGAGCGACGGGGGCGGGTGGTGCTGGTGGATAGTAAGGCATTGGAGCTGCGGGCATTGGAGCTGGGTAATACGGAGCTGGAGGTGCTGCGGCTGCTGCGTGACCAGCTTTGAGGTTGCTGAGACCGAATCCTTTGGCCTTGATCTTAAACTTGTCTTTCTTGAGTCCGAAAGAACCAATTGTTAGAGTTGCTATAATGAGGATTATAGTCTGAAATGAGTAAAGTCAAATGAATTGAAGTTTTTTGTTAGGTATTTTGTTTTTACCAATGATTTAGCCATGATTGATTGATTGAGTGTCTTTGGTAGTCACTTGCTGTATACGAGTAGATTTGGTTTATGGAAGAGTTGAAGATGAGTTATGACTTTTATATACTTGTGGCACGTTTAATGTCAGCGGGTCAATGTGTAATCGATTAATCGGAATTATATTAATGGGCAGTTGAACACCCGAATTAATTCAAAAATCTTATCAACTGATTTAACTGATTAATTAAATTGAGTGGCTTGAATTGACATTTTATCACGAGGTGGCGGTAATATTTATTTAAAAAGGCATTATTAATTAATATATTCTTCCCAGTGTCTATTTTATAAAAAAAAATATAATAATTTAATTTTGATGGTAATTTGTTGTGGAAGATTTATTCTTACACTAAATGTGTAAATAAGTTACTTTTGGCGGGAATAATCATCTAGGACAATAATGGCGGTTCATCATGGCGTCGAAATTTTTTAGCGTCAAATTTACAAATCTAAATAGATTCAGAAACTTAACGGCAGCACGCAGACATTAACTTAATTTATTTCGTTCGCTGACACTTGTCTTCGATTCTTATCGTAGGAATATGTCAACTGTGTTCAGGTACGTTTGACCTTATTTTCTGAACTTTATTATCTAAGCTGCGAATCGTGACTGCAATAATTACTTTAATAGCTTTTAAAAACAAAATAAGGATGTGATTATTGGCCAAAAATACTTTATTTTATTCCTTTACAAAATTTATTATGCGATGACATGATAATTCTTATAATAATAAGATTATACAAACACAATTGCACAATTACAATGAAAAATTAAATTTGATGCTATTAAATGCTTATATCGCCGTATAAAGAGAAACATAATAAAATACTGAAACAGTTAAGAAAATATGTACAAAAGATCACATTGAACATAAAAACAGACACGGGACAAAGACAAGACATAACAGACAAATCACAAACACAAAAACGAACAAAGACAAACACACAAAGGACAAGAAGTAAACAAAACAAAGGACAAAACAAATACAAATATCACGGGACAAATACATTGACAAAACACGTATTTAGAAGGATATTTACAAAAATACAAGAAAAACCTACACGATGATGAATTTTCTACATGATTAATAATGATATGATGAGGTTCAGTAGTAACCCATCGGCGGTCCGCCCCTAAAATTAGATATAAAAAAAGTTAAAAGTAATAAAAATAATTATTATTTATGAAAATTATTAACCAAACGACATCATTCGCAGCTATGAGGTACGGGCCTCCATCACTGCTGGAACTACCGCCGTAGCCGTACCCGCCACCGCCGCCGCCGCCGCCATAATGGTGGCTTTGGCCAACAAATGGTACTGGCATTGGTACCGATATGAGGTATGGTCCACCACCGCCACCTCTATTTCTGTTGGCCGCTACGTAGCTTAGAACGATGAGGAAGACGATCTGAAATGAGAAAATTGGATGAAAAGTTGGCTTTGCTACATAGCGATTGCAATTGACCGCCTGTGAGGTGCGCTTCACTGCAAAGCGTTGGGCAATTGAATAGCGAAGGTATGTTAAGCTGATCCAATAATTAATAAAAAAATATTTAACGGTTTTGGAATTTTTAAAAGGGAGGGAAAAGTGAGAGTTTTGGTGAGAGTTTTGAAGTGAAAATGAGTTTCACTTACGTATTTGATCATGACTGCGTGTTAAAAATATCCAAATGACAGTGAATAACGATGAAATCGCGGGTTATATACGGCTAAACCTCCCCGCGGCTTTCGATTTAAACGGTCATTTTCCTCAGCCGCGGGGAGAATCAGACCATTAACTAGTGTTTAAACCGTCCGATGTGTCCGCGATGTTGGCAAAAAGAAAGTAGTGGAAATTCTCTCTCGCGTCATCCTTTATTGGGAGTTGCGTTGAAACGTCATAGCTCGTATAATAGAGGTCCATGAACTGGGACTACGAGGAAGAAAGTCGAATTGTGGTTGGTGAATTCGCTTTTCCATTGTCCGATTTTTTAAATGGTTCCTCGGATGAATTAAAAAATGCGTTAAGAATTTCTCTTTCTTTTTTTTTTTGTTATTTTGAGTTTTTACTTTTTACTTAGTTTTATTGAATTTAGAGCAGAAAATTTATATATAATGAAAAATTTATATTTTTATTTTAAAAAAAAATTAAATTTGTAAAATAAAAAACAATTTAATTCATAAAATATATGAAATTTATAAACATTAATTTTTTTATGAATAATGTTTTAAGAAAATAAAAGAGAAAGTTGATTTTAAGTGGTTATGTATTAATGCTCGTATAGTTAAGAATAGGAAAAGTGTTTAAATAAAACAAAAAACAAAGTTGTTACACTTTTACTAGGTCAGTGAGGCGAGAACTTGGAAGTTCGCCTTGGAGAGGACGTTGAACTCAGTTTACGATGAAAGCGAATTTATGGAAACTAAAATAATAACATTATTAATATCATTTTCTAAAATTAACAATACGAAATTTTCATTTAACTAGAATTATTTTTCTAGGTTAATTGGTGTATGGGTGTGTTCGAGGGATGTTAACCCCAAGCCCCACTTTTTTTTGGTGTCTGAAAAAATGGGGTTTGCAACAAAGTGGGTTGAGTGTCTACTATTTTCCTCAAAGACCCTCATGGGGGAAGGTAAAAAGACACAAAAAATAGACAAAGAAATTTTAAGTGGCAAAAAATATCAGGTTAAATTATAAAAGGATATTTGAAATGAGTTTAGAATTAAAATAGTAATTTCTAATTCAATTAGAAATGGTATTAAAAAAGAATAGAATTAAAAAGTGAAAAGTTATAAACAATTGAGGTAGTGAGATACGAAGCTAGTTCATTGAACTCTCAAAGGCTTCCTTACATTTTCTTCCTCTTGTCATTGAAGTTTTTTCTCTCTCGAATATCATCCCTGAAATGGAAGTAAAGGGGTCACGGTGCTAGGATCGTTGAACTATATTTTTTACTTAATTATCATATTCTTACCCGGAACCGGTGAGTTTTGAATCGACATCAGCAGGAACAAGGACAAATGTAAATGAACTCAAAAATTCGCGACAAAACCAATTAACACTTTGACACTCAATTAAAGTCCAATAAGAACATATTTATAAAAATTAAATAAAAATTTTATTTTTCACAATTTTTCATACATTTTATTTAAAATTTTTTTTTTTTTTAAATAATAATATTTTAATTACAGTGAGTAAACAGGCCCAAATCCATTACCAAAACCCATTCCTCCATTTCCATTAACAAAACTCATTCCTCCATTTCCATAACTCGGTCCTCCATTTGTATAGAATGGAATTATGGTCAATTTGGTTTCTTCTTGCGGCTTTTCGTACTGTGGTTGGTGGTGATACCCAGGCATCTGGTAAGGCATTGGGTAATACATGATTTTAGGTTCGTGATGTTCCTCTTGTTTCTGGGGGTATTGGTAATGATAGGGTTGTTGGTAATTCATGATGTGGTGTAAACCCTTTCCTCTGGCTCTCACTTCCCATCGGTCGTGTTTTCCAATCGCGCCATAGAATAGCGCGAAACTGATTAAAAGTAGGGTAAAAACCTAAAAAATGTTTTTTGGAAAACTTAAGTGTAATTTTTTTTTTATTTGTGGTTTTTGTACTTACTGAGGTTGACATGTCTCTTGGAAATATCCAAAGTGTCCACGAATGATTTATGAATTTGATTTTTCTGGATTTATATACTTTTTTGGGTTTTGTGCAGCGAGACAATGGACATTTGTTGTTATTGGATGACAAGGTCACGGTCGCGGGTTCTAAAGGAGTGTTTGCTCGAATGATCTAGAAAAATAGGTTTCTTTTACTTGGGAAATGTAAATTTGATTTTAGGTCGGAATTTGTCGAAAGTTGAATTAAGTGTAGTTTATTTAGAATAAAATGGAATTGGGTATTTGGGTTGAGGTATTTGAAAAAATGGGATAAAAAATTAGATTTTGGGTAAATGAAAATTCAACAAATCTTTTTATTTTGTTGTAATTGATGATGGACAAGTTTTTGCTATTATTATATATTTTTAATGAAAAATTGTAAAATTCACTACAAAACGTAAAATTATATGAAAATATAAAGATGAATAATTGATGAATATAAATTGAGAAAAGCTAAACTATTTACATTTATATTACAAAGGAATAAACAAATCCACAACGGAATAGGTTGATGTCATGTTACTGGCAGCCAAAAGACTAGTTTAATTACACACACAACGAATCAGTCCAATGTCCTCAATCAGTAACCACTAGAAATAGAAAAATACATATAAACAACACCGAAATAGTAATTCAACTTAAGTGTAAAAGTTAAATTTCTCATTTCATTTGTACAAAGCAAAACCCGTTTTAAACGAGATTTAATTTGCAAGAGGGCAAGAAGTGACCTTAACCCTCGATGAATTGCATTTTCGTAGTTAAAATGTACTCACCCGCCTCCGAAACTGGCCATAAAGTGACCGCCGCCGCCGCCTCCATATCCACCGTAACCTCCTCCGCTTCCCCCGATATAAATTTCTGCTCCTTTATAACCGCCTCCGTAGTCACTTCCATAACTTTTACCATAACCGCCTCCGTAGCCACTGTAACCACCCTTGTAACCATCGTCGTGGTAATGCACGGGTACCGGAACCGGTATTGGAATATAATGAATGATGGGTTCTTGATACCCATAACCACCTCTCCCATAGCCCCCACCTCCACCATACCCTTCGTAACCTCCACCTCCGCCATATCCTCCATAGCCGCCTCCATGACCTCCTCCATAACTATCTCCATAACCGCCTCCGTGACCTCCTCCGTAACCACCTCCGTAGCCGTAACTCGGGTAATACATTGGAATCTTTCCTTTGCCTTTCATTTTAATTTTCCATTTTCCACCTTTCCCTTTTTTCTTTGCATCAATCATCAAACTGAAAATTAGCAATAAAAATATACAAAATTTCTGAAAATAAATTTAAATTAAATTAAAACATGGAAAGTGCGAATAAAATCGATTACGAAACTTACTAAATGCGGCTTCATATTCAATACTGTCAATTGAGTGGTTAGCGATAAGATAACAATTGAACGAGTTTATAGCATTTATATATATTACGAGCAAATGATTTTTTTTCCTCAGACCCTGGGCCAAGTAAGAAAATCAACAGTTGACGAAACCATTAAAAAGTCGTGGCACGAATTCACTCTCTCTTAATTATGACGTAATTTTACTTTCTTCGCAGTCATTGGCTGAATTTAATTATGTGTGTGTGTGAATCTCTTCCGTTACGCTCATTTTCTTTTTCTTTTCCTGATTTGTATGGGTCACTGGACTTGATTACATCAATTTTAGGCACATTTTTGCATATCGAACGATGGGTGCTTATTATACTTACAGTAACTCCAGGCTTCATCGAATGTTCTGCATTCGCAATTCGTAGCTGAAGGTGAATGGCTTTAAATGAAAGTATTCTTAGTATTCTTCGCAGTAAATGAAAGTATTCTTAGTTTAGCTCCACTTATTTAACGCCCCCATCTTTGTTTTCACGGTTTTCTCGTTTCCGCCCATTTCCGAGAATCGTGCAAATGGATAATTAGATTTAGGAAAGTTTATTAAGAGTTTTTGTAATTAGTAATGTGAGAAATTTAAAACAACAATGATAAATTTAAACAATTTTGGTCAATAACCTGGAAAGTGATTAAATCAATGCTAACTAATTTTCTTTACTTCTAGATGAAATGAGAGTTTTGCATATTTTTTAAAACTGATTGATTTATAAATATTTAATTTTGAGTTGAATTTATTTATGATAAACTTGCGATTAAGGAAACTACAAAAGGAAGTAGTAAAATTTCAACATTTTATAAACTATAATTTCTAAATTTATTTTAAGACATTTATAATGAATTTTGTTTTAAAGTAGATATCATCATTTACTCTAATTGAAATTTAAAGTCATTTAATTTTTATAGGTTAAAATCTTTGACCTGAACATAATCAGTACGTGTTGATTAACTTAAGTTGATGATTAAAAGCTATAATTTCACGCATGAGTGGTTCCGACGGGAAAAATTGCGGATATATAACTATAAGTAGAATTTATCCTTTAAAACAAAATCTTAATTACTAATAAATATTTCTTATTATTTTTCTTAAAGTAAGAGATTAAGATTTTCACTATTTAAAGATGCTTGAGATATGCGAAATAAAATGTTTCTTTTCTTCTCATTGTACTGAAACAATAAACACTATTAAATTTTACATGACCACTTGAATTAAACATAGTTCTACCTATTGTTTTAACCGTTTCATTCACCACAATCAATTCATTTAAAATAAAGCGAAATCCACTTAAAAAAAAATTTATTTATTTCAATTGAATTAAAAATATAATAAAATACAGTGCCTGCAGTAAAATTTTTTATATACATAATAAAAACGTTAAAATATTGTTAATTCCATTCAGGTTTAATGCCGCGAGTAGGAAATAACGAGTGACTAAAACCTCTTAATACGACCTAACCCAATACAAGTAAATAAATGTAATTAATTATTCAAAAAAATCGTATTTTATATCAACTTACTTATATCCACCTAATAAACTCTCCATTCCTCCATATCCACCCATGTGACCGTATCCACCCATTTGACCATATCCGCCTCCGTATCCACCGCCCATATTAAGTGGTATTACATTTACTTTATGTTCGTCTTCTTTTTTATAATAATCGTGATGATCTTCGTGTTCGTGGATTGGTGTGTAAATAGGCACCGGGTAATAGAGGATTTCTTTTGGTTTCTTCTTCTCGTACTTATCGCCGCCGCCGTGGTGGTACTGGGGCATGTACATATTTTGCATTCCTTTGCCTCTCGCTCGTATTTGCCATTTCCTACCTCTACGGCCACCACCACCGCCTCCCGGCATCATTATCATTTGGCCGCCGCCGTAACCGCCGTATCCATCTGCGGATACTTCTGCAATTACTACAATGATCACAACAACGGCGAGTAAAAACTGAAATAGCAGTATAAAGTATTTTCAATGACTAAATGTGAGATGTTTAAGGGAGTTTTAAATAAAAAGATCTTACCACGAGCTTCATCTTTTGAGGGTTTAAAAAGAGCTTTTGAAATGTGTAACTGCTGCTGTATGTGTATATATATATAGTGGAGTTGTTTTGGCAATTTTAATTTTTTTATTTTTAGTGTTGAATTGCACCCTTTGGCCACTTATTGTCAAATAAGGTCATGGTCTAATTGTGGCCGTGAAATTACGAGGAAAATTAAAATCGAGATATCAATAAGCCCGTCCCAGGTTTACGCCTTTACATTTGGCTTCGGACATGGGTGGGGTCCGGTCGTCAACCCGTTTGGCCCCACTATTTCAATGATATACTTATTTTTTTCGTATTGCCTAATTAATTTATCGTTTTTCGCGTAAATTTTTCATTAAATGGGATTTTTTTATATTTTTTATTTAGAAAAAATTTTTTTTTTTAGTTAGTAAAAGGATTTGTTTTGTGTTCGATAATCAAGTTGTAACGAGTTCGCATCAAATTATTCATCCTTATTTATGATGTTATTTTAGTGAAAAACGTTACGCCATAAGTAATTGTGCGAAATGGGATAACAACCTTTGAATTTTTTTTAATGGCTTTTAAATTTATATCGAATCTATTAAGGGGATGTGGACCTTGAAATTATGAGTAGACAAAAAATAAAAAGTGATCAATTATCCTAGTTCTTAATAGGTAAAATTTATGAAAGGATTAAAGAAATTTTTTTTTTTAAAATAAGTTGAGTTTACTTAAGAACAAAGTTTGCGTTAAATATAAAATTCCCAGACTTAATAAATTTTTTTTTATTAAGCACATTTGAGTCATTTAGTGATAAAAAAATGTCTTTTGTCAGAAAATGAAAGACTGATAATGGATAAAAACCATAGACACATACACTACTATATCACTTGTTTTGCTTTGCTCTTCTTGCTTTTTGCATAATTTTTTTTAATTTTAAAGTAGATATAATTTCTAAATAATTTTTTTCAATTATTAATTACACAAATTTATAGTAATCTATTAATCAATTTATTTATTTTAATTTCCATATCAATAGAAGTGCTACTTACAAACATTTCTTTCAATTCTTCATTCCGCAATTGTATGCCATTTCAGCTACAAGTCTTTTAAAAATAAATAATTTAAAAATGTTTAATTTATTTTCCACGTTAAAATGCATAGGTGAAACTAACAAGTGCAACAAAGGATGTGGTATCCTTTGTTTCTTGCATCTGCTACTAGAAGCCGTGATCGCCCTTAAGTTGGCAGTCGAGTATGTCTGTGATACGTATGTCTATTATAAAACCAAAAAAGGAAATATTTGTGACCAGGAGGTCACAGTTCTGGCGTTTATGAAGTGGAAATTTTAATTTTTTACATCTCGAGGCATATGAAGCGGTTGAATTATTTTGCATTTAATTTTGAAGATATTGGGAGTTGTTGTATTTATTTTATTTATCAAGAACTAATGTGAGTTATCAATGATTTTCAGTTGGAAAATATATTTACAGTCTTACATTGGAAGCAAAGTCAAATGTAAATTATACTTTATCTTTGTTTTTTTTTTAGATTATGGTTTAAGTTTTAGTATGGTAATGAAGTTTCTTAATTTTTTGAACTTTTCTAAAAGTTCATGAATATTTTTACTTAATTATTTCCAAATTGTATCGTTCTTTTCGACTTTCTCTAACTCACTCTATTACTATGAATAATGGATTGCAAATGAGGAGCGATTCGGGAGCGATCCGTGAATTTAAGGAAGCTGTTAACTATCACCTGAACAATGTGTTAATTACTTAAAGGGATTAAGTTGTCAAGTTTGATAAAACAAAGCACAAATTCAGAAATAAACGAGCAATTAATTTTTCATTTTTAAGCGAGTAAATACTACAAATGTAAAATAGTTAATTTGATATTTTAAAATACACTTTTCAACTAATCGTTAATTTTTAAACGAAAAATCAACTTTAAAAATTAAATTATTGATTAAATTAAATTAAATTAAATTGTTGATTAATTTCTTTCAATTATTGAGTTACCAAATATTTCTAAATATACACAAATTTATTTTAAAATATTAAAAAGAAAGTCAATTTAAAAATAATAATTCATTATTTTATTTATTTTGAAATCTACAAATATTTCTTTGAATGATCACAAAATTAAAAAAGAATTACAAATATTAATAATATTTACATTAAAAAAAATATTGACATTAAAAACAAATAGAATAAACTCTATCCATAATACCCATGTCCTCCATACGAACTAGGATATTCTAATTTTTCATATACTCCTTCATCCATTTTATCGTAAGCACCATACCCATGATGTCCACCGTACTCGTGTCCACCGTACTCGTGTCCACCGTAAATAGGAATTATGGCCACTTCATGCTTTTTACTTTCGTAATCCTTTTTACCGTATCCGTGATGGTCATGATGATCATGATGATCGTAATGGTGGACGGGAACAGGATAATAATGAACTTCTTCCTTTTTCTTTTCGTACTTGGGATAATGCATGTGCATCATGTTTTGCATTCCTTTGCCTTTGGCTCTTATTTTCCATTTTTTGCCACCGCCGCCGCTGGGAACCATATAAGAATGGCCACCGTGATGACCATAATCGTCGCCCTCGATTCTCACCACACACACGAGGAACATGGACAACAAGAGCTGCGATATATAACAAATTAATAGATTAGAAAATAAATAAAAATAACTTTACTTACAAATTCTTTGATTGTCATAGTCGAAAATCCAACTTATCCAAAAGCAATTGGGTTCAGTACTAAAACATCGAGTTGCAATCAATGTTTTTATACCCACAATGGGTATTCACATGTGTCGAATATTCGATGGGTGATGATTAAGCAATTGAGATAAATTTCTTTTCCAGTTAACTACTCATCTGGAACTTGTACATTTTTTTCTGTCAACATTTTTAAAGGAAAAAAATGTTGAAAACTTCAAATAGATTTGTTCACGGGTTGTTGAATTATTAGACACTTTGCGGAAACTGATTTTATTGATTTATATTTATAATTTATTTATATATAACTTATAATGTATTTTTATGAGTTATAATTTAATGTACAAGTTTTTTTTTTCTTTCTCAAAGTGTCTATTGTTATTGGATGTGTGAAATATTTTGGACGATTACGAGGCATTTTGTGGTCTTTTGATAATTTTCTTGTCAAGGTTGTGAGTTTATGGTTATTTACGGTTGATTTGAACTTTCAGATATGCTTTAGTTGAAGTAAATGGGTTAAATTATGACTATTGTTATTAAATGATTTATTTGTAGGTTTGGTTGGACGAGTTTTTGATTTTAAACCGCGACTTTTATTCGTTTTGAAATAAACGAAATATTTTCTTGGACGAAATTTAAAGTTGTTGAATTTTGAGTAACGTGAGGTTAATGACTATAAGGGGTCTTCGGCCGTTTCTAGAGTCCCTCGACCTTCGCTTAGCTTTGGAGTCGCAGTTGACCTACTTTCGAAAAGAGAACGAACTCGTAAATTCTTTTATAACTATTTTATGGTTTGGAATTGATTTATAAGGCGATGCGAAAATTTTTTAAAAGTTATAAAAATATTTTTATTTAATTTTTTTATTTATTTATTAGGTTATTATAACACCAATAAAATTATTATTATACCGGTAACGTGAGATTTTTTTTTTAGATAAAAATATTTTAATGATTTTCTTGCTTTTTTTAAACTAATTTATTATTGCCAGGATTATTTTCATTCAATTTTACTATTTCGAATACAAATCTTAAACTTTAACAGACATAAATAAGTAGTCTTTCTAACAAGGTCAGCTCCTATTTTGCCCCAGTTTGTCCACCTTTGCTCTTGATCGCTATCAAAGTGTTCGTTGCACTCATCCTTATTTTTGAAAACCAATCATGAGTCTTATAAGTCACGTGATTGTTTTCCAAATTTATGTGTATATATATAAGTTAAACAATTTTCTCAACTTCAAAGCCAGGAATTAAATTTAAAATATTTTCCAAAAAATTAATTTCAACATACGAAGGATTTTATTTTGAGTTTTTATTTTTAATGCCATTTACCTCATAAACTAAACGAAATACTTTTCTAAATTAAATTTTAATTGATTTAAGGTAACATCAATATACATCTATCATACAAGAACATTTTCCATTATGCCCGACATCTGTTGAAGGAAGCCTGCAACTTAAATATTACAAAATTAAATTCAATTCTTGGAAAAAATTTTTGAATTAAAAATTTGTTTTACTTTACCTTTAACTATGTTCGTCGCTTCGCCCGAGGATTCTGGAAAGCCCTAAATTGCTACCAGCTGCAAAACTACTGTCTCCAATCGTTGCTAAATTGTAACCATTTCCTCCTAAATTCGTTAATCCACTACCCATCAATCCATTATTCTCGGGCGATAACATCAAAGGCATTAAAACTCCTCCTCCCATCATACTACGACCAAAATCTCCGTAATAATTATGATAGTCTCCCGGCCCATAACCGTCGTAATCGTAACCCCCTAAATAATTCATTCCGTGCATACCATAATCCCCATACCCCATTCCGTAATCCCCATATCCATAATCTCGCGCGTGGTGATGGCCATGATGGCCATGATGATGTCCGTGATGCCCTTGGTGATGCCCATGATGGTGTCCATGGTGCCCATGATGTCCGTGATGTCCATGATGTCCGTGGTGATGCGAATGAAACCCGTGAGGCGAATACGGATGATGATGAGGTGAACCGTAGGGCATAACGGGTTGCGATACGACGATGATATTTGGTTTTTCACCGCGAGATTTCTTTTTCTTCTTCTTTGTCGCTTCTGCAGTCGCTATTAAAACCAAAATTGTCGTGATTAACAACAACTGTAAAATAAATTTAAATTTTAGTATTTTTTTAAAAAAGGGGAAATTTTATGTTGAAATTTACAGTAAACTTGTTCATGGTTTCTGCGTTTGTGGTCTGAGAGTTGGTGAATTTGTGATATTTATTGGGTTTTTATACAAAAATGATTGGTTTTTATATTGTTTGAATTGAAATAAGAAGAGGTCATAACCTATTCCCTTTCACTCGTTTCTCTTGGTCGTTTCTCTTGAATCTTTTGTAGTTGCGCAACAAATTTTATTCACTTTTCTTGTGAAAGTGAAGTGAACGAACTGTTATTTTCAATACAAATAAAACGTTATTTTACTAATATAAATCTTAGAAAGGAATATTTATTTCATTATTATATACAAATATAATGACATTATTCACTATTTAATTCTACAATAATCAAATATAAAATAATTTTTTATAAAAACGATAAAAAGTAATAATTTATTCATTTAAAAACAATCGATTGCGATCATTTTATCCGTAGTAACCCCAACCGTGGTAAGGTCGTTGGTAGCCGTAATAACCGCCCCACCAAGGTCTGTATGGGTTATAATACGGGTTGTAATACGGTCTACCGTACCATCCGTATCCATAACCACCACCCCAGTAACTTCGTCCTTGGATTTGTGGACTCACGGCAGCGGCTTCGACATTACGCGGTTCATCCACTTCGTTTTCTTCTTGACTGACAACCACATTTAAAATCAATGAGAAGATTAACAAAATTGCAACCTAAAAATATAAATATAAATAATTTTAAATTGTTAAAAATAATTTAGAAAAATAATACCAATGATTTTGCCATTGTAATTTGTAGTATTCACTGTTGCTTTTTACTGTTTTGATGATTTTTTTTTCTACTCATCCGCGCTTGAAGGACCCCTTTTTATATCCAAAGTCCATTAAAGTCACGTGTTTAAAACAAAAAAAAAATACCTTTCGGGGTTTGTCCTTGGAAAGTCATTGGGAAAATCCCGAAATTTGATTTGAAGTGCGCAAACTAAAATTACCATTAATTTAAGTATAAGACAATAAAGTGTAATCAGGAACTACGTTTCAGTTATTTGATTCTAAGAAGCAAAAAGTTTATTTTTTAACGCAGATTTTATTTTTTTATAAACTTTTTTATACAAATAAAAGGATGTACTCGGGCATCTCAAGGTTTTACTAAGTCGATTAAAATACCAAAATCGATATCGGAAGCTTTACTTCTCTATTTCCTTATTAACCTTCAACACTTATTATAATAATATACTCGAGCCGGATGAGTGAATCATTGTATGTCAATATTTAACTAGAAAAATTCATTAACGTGTAAATTGTGAAAGAGAAAGGTGAACGTCACGGGAAAATATTTTTTTATGGTAGCAGATGTTGTTTATTTAACAAATTTTACCAGTTTAGATAAACAAAAATTCAAACATTTTGGCCTTGACTTATGATTTTTGTATTGTATGTAAACAAGGATAATTACGGGTAATTTATCAACTTATTTTTCAAAAGGCGTAAGCACATTAAGCTTAATCTCGTAATTATTTTAAACAGTAGCTTTTCATGTTTGAATTTCAGTACATTCTGTACATCATTCTATACGGCCTCATTTCCATCATTCTCATTTGAGCTTCGGAAATATCCAGAAATACGAATAGGACGAACAAAAGAAAAATCTGGTTCGAATCAATGAAACATTTTTATTAATTTCGTAAAAATTAAAATAATTATTAGATTTACCAAACAACTGAGAAAGTTAAACATGTTGAGGAGAGTTTCTTCTAAATTTGGTTCGATGTTTATCTCCAATGGTTGGAGCTGAAGTTGTCGTGTTAGTTTTAGTTTAAGGGAAGCTGAATTTATATGGTTTGGAAAAATTATAAATATTTATTACTGTGTTTGTTTACGTTGTACAATGTTTTGGTGAATGTTTAATATTATTGTTAGATTTATTAACTTGATTGGGGGAAAGCCTTGAGTCCGATATTTTTAATTACTCGTTATTGTTTATTGATGTGTTTTATTGTGTGGTCAGTTTTGAAGGATTTTTTGTTTACGTATTACGAAGTTGGAAAATAATTTTCGAATGAAAAAATTGGGATTAAAGATTGGATTATATAATTAATTAGTGGTAATTATTTTTTAGTTTTTTTTTAATATTTATTTTAATATCTATTTTGATGGTAGGAAAGTTTTAATGTTTGCTTATAGTATAATTTTAACCACGTGGCTAGTTTCTTTGATAATAGCAATTAAAGTTTGGTGAGTGACCAAATTGAAGGATTTTGAAGAAATAAAATTTTAAATTGCAATATTAAGGTTTTAAGGTTTAATCACAATTAAAGTATAAAAATATAGCATATGATAATTTTATAAAATAAATAATAAATAAAATAGCTAAAATATTAGATATATTAATCACAAATATTTTAATAATAGTTTTTATTAAAATTACAGTAATTAGAGTTATATTTTTAAAATATTGTATTTTGTTGTGGTTTTATTTATTTAATACCTTACTGTTAGTTTTAGATTTATTTCTAGAATTATGAGCGTTTTACATTTTTAATATAAAAATTGTTTTTTTTATCTATCGGTTTATGCTTACTAAAAATTTTAATTTAAATAAATGTGCTAAACATTTTTCAAAATATTTAAAAATTTATTAGAGAATTTTATATAAGATTTCAGTTTAGACTTTACATCAAGAAATCATGTCAAATAATTTTATTCAGTATTTCATATTCACTACATTTAATAATTGTAAGTTTTGTAAGAAGAATAAATGGATTACAATGAGGAAAGGTATCTGTTAAAAATAAATTAAACAGTTATTAAACAGTTATAAGTTATCAAAACTGAAATGAAATTACTTAATTTTTTCTTTTTTGGCATATTAACCGTAATAAGGCATTCTATACATCATATTCATCGTATAAGGGTTCATCGTGTAAGGATTCATCATATACGGGTTCATCATACCCATGCCACCCATACCACCCATGCCGTACATTCCTAATCCTATTTGCGGTCTCGCCAAGATTAGAGTTGTCAGTGCCACTAGCAAAAGAAATAATATCTAACGAGATAAAAATTATCCAATTTTAACATCAACTTTTCTTTTTATTTTGTTAGTCTTACCGGTAGACGAGACATTTTTTTTTGCAGTAGAAAATAGTATTGTAATAAATTGTGCTTTTAGCTTTTATATAAAGGAATTTTTAATTACGAATAATCCAATCGTATGAATGTTGTTATTGAGTAATTTTATTCTGGTTTTATTAAAATTCTATTTTAACTCTTTAGGTGAATGTAAATCTTATGAAATGCTTTTATCTTCTCGTTGACCTCTATAGGCTAATAACTATTGTTTAAACTTTCAGAAAATACTTTTTTTATTAAATTTTCTAATAACTAGTTTTATTGATCAGTACAAATCTTATTGTAATCGTATAAACATAAAAACAAACAGTTAATATTAATTAATCCAAAAACTAAAAAAAATATAAAAACTTTAATATCATTTTCATTAATATCTGTCTTCGTGATAATTAGACTTGTGACTCTGCCGATGACCATATCCATAACCTTCGTGCCTTTGTTTTTTATGTCCATATCCACTATGACCATATTTGCTGCCTCCACTGTGATGACCATAACTACCTCTTCCATGATGGCCATATCCACCTCCACTGTGATGGCCATATCTACCTCCGCGGTGATGACCATATCCATTTTCACTCTGCTGGCCGTATCCACCTTCGCCGTGATGGCCATATCCACTTCCACTATGATGGTCGTATCCACCTCCACCCTGATGACCATATCCACCTCCGCCATGATGGCCATATCCACCTCCACCTTGATGACCATATCCACCTCCGCCATAATGGCCATATCCACTTCCGCGGCCATAACCACCTCTTCCATGATTGCCATATCCACTTCCTCTATGATGGCTATGTCTACCTCCTTTGTGATGGCTATATCTACCTCCTCTAAGATGGCTGTATTCACTTCCTCCGTGATTGCCATACCCGCCTTCATCTTGATGACCATGATAGCTCCCATAAATGCCTTCGTATCCTTTTTGAGCTTTATACCCTCCGTAATGTTCTTCCTCATAACCATATCCTTGACTTTGACCACCGCTGTGACCGTGTGTATAAGTACCATAACCATATGGTCGTCGTGGATAATGCTGATAGCTAGAATGAGAATACATATCTCTGTCTTGTATCCCTTTCTTCGGTATACACCAAACGCACGAAATTAGGAATAAGAGCACAGAAATCACCTACGATTAAAAATTATTAAAAATTATTTTGTTTTTTTAAAGTTAATATTAATGCAATTTACTATTGGCATTGTTGCTTTTTCCATGTTGCTGTAAATCGGAGTCAATTCCTTTGTATTATGAAAGTAGTTTTTGAGTTTTGATACGATTTGTCAAAATCACAGGTCTTTTATATCCAAAGTGTATCGAAAGGAAATTGCCGAGGATGAGTGAATTAATCGTAGGGTGGAGATTTTGTCCTATTTTTTTAATCTGAATTGTGATAGTTGAGATGCAGAAATAATTCCCAATAACCAAAATTAAGGAAAAAATTTAATTTTATGAAAAACAAAAAGGAATTTAAATTACATTATTTTACATTATTTTATTAGATCAACAAAAAATAATTTTCAATTAAGACACATCACTTTTTTCTTTTATAATACGTATAACTATAACTCAAAGGATTATATAAACCACCAGCGTATAAACCACCTCCTAATCCGCCTAAACCTCCATAGAGACCACTTCCGAGCAAACCTCCTCCATAGAGTCCGCCTAAACCATAGTTATTAAGGCCCAAACTATAGCCTAAACCGCCGGCACCGATTCCGCCATATCCGAGTCCTCCGAGTCCACCGTATCCTCCGAGTCCACCATATCCTCCGAGTCCACCGTATCCTAAGCCGAGTCCGCCGTACCCCAAACCTCCTAATCCGTATCCGCCTAACCCCATTCCATAACCGCCTAATCCTCCTAATCCTAATCCAAGACTTCCGACCCCGAGACCGCCGCCATAAGATCTTCGGTTATTCGGATCGATCGAGTTTTCCCCGCATAACACGAATGTAATGCAGCAAAGCAAAAACAATGGGACAGTCTAATATTAAAGATTTTGTTATTTAAAATTTGAATTATTATTTTTAAGGTTTTTTCTTACCTGTAGTTTCAACATGTTATGCCCATACCATGCGATGAGCGTCTAAAGGGCCATCATATTATTACTTTATCGTTTTATACTCGATTGTTAATGAAATCCCACCCATTATTTTATTATTCTTTTGTCGCTTGTGTCACTTTCAATTGAATGCAAGTGTTGAATTAAAATGGTGTCAAATGGCAATTGATAAAAGAAAAAAATCGATCTTCCGTAGCGCTTTTCTTTTCGTTGGGGTTAGCGATTGCGGAAGTTATTATCACGGAATATTGATGTAAACAGTGAATATTCCAGTGAGTGGATAATGGGGCTAATGATACTGGAATATTTTTACATATTTGATTTTTTTATTGGATACGATACTTATATATTGTAGCCAAGCATATGATTTATTAAAATTTCCTTAAAAGATATGCGTAATTAAGCTGTTTTGCCTATGACCAGAAATTGTACAGTTATGTTGATATGCATTGCAGTAGCAAAACTAATTTCTTATTCTTATTTTAAATTTAGATTTTTTTTTTTTAGTTTTTAATTTTATTAAAAAAAACTTTTTTTTATTGAAGTGAATGGTGTTAATGTTTATTTTATGCAACAAACCCATATTTATTAATTAAATAACTGAGTCTATAATTAAATAATAAAGTCTGTAATTTTATTAATTAAAAATATTTTTGAATAATATTAAAATAATTGAAATTTAAGAAATAAATCAAAATTCAATTTCCATAAACGAAGAAGTAATGACAATTTTATTATGAAACAATAAATTATTTACAAAAGAAAAAGTGTCTATACATATAAAAATACATTTAAAAACGACAAAGAAAATGTAGGTTTATGAGTCTTCTTTGGATGAATAAACTATCAAATGATGATTCGATGATAAACACTAATAAATTGTATTGATTTTGTAATCAATTAAATTTCATTTAACCCAAATCGCAACAAAAGACTCACCCATAAACAATTTATTTCAAATCAACGTCTTCTATAGCCATGATCATAATCGTCTTGAACTTGTGGGAAACTCACAAAAAATGATGGAATCGGAAGAGTCGGGAACTTGATCGGTGGGATTTTGAATAAGGATGCACTGTTAGTTCCCATGGTATAACCACCAGTCGGGTATTCACCGCTGCCCTTATTAGGAAAAGCCACTGCCATTGATAAAACGACTACGAAACAAACTCCAAATAACTATATAAAAATAAAAATTATTATTATAATTCGTATAAAAATATTGCAGTCAATTGTATACAATACCAATATATTGTTCTTCATTTTACTGCTGACTATTGAATTGTGTGCGTTGTTTAGTGTTGGCTCGTAAATCGAAAGATTCCGAGTCAGGTCACTCGCTCACTTTTATACTGAGTCGACCTAGAAAAAATAAAGCAGTGCAGTTGCTCATAAATTGGTCATTACCACGGTCACATAAGTCAATCTTTTTTAACTTATGAGGAAACCAGTCGAGATTCAATTGTTTAGTGCTTTATTTGTAAATTTAATATTGTAATTAAAAATACATAACTTTCACACTCGTTAATTTGTTTACTTTTTCATTGTAAAGGGTTGATGGTCTCTTTTGTTTGTTGATTTAAAACTGTTATTAAATTATTATTTTTTTGTGAGTGATTGAGGTAAAGTAAAAGAATTGAGGTTTGTAAGGTCATCTTTTATTCAGACTACTAGAGTTGATTAAAAAAAAAAAAAAATTTTTTTTATTATTATTTTATTATTGGAATTAAAAAATTGTGTTGAATTAAAATATAAAAATATGGTAATATAATAGCAAGAATAGTTTTTTAAACTTTTTGTTAAATAATACATGTTGAATGTATATTATTCAACATATATTTTTTAACTGTTTTCTTTATATAATATAAAAATTTATGTAATATTATAATACATTTAACAGTAAGTAATACATTTATACA
>JAQFZU010000258.1:0-35076 GCA_034696185.1 Henia vesuviana | reverse complement strand
ACAAAAACTGACAAAAAACCAATCAAGTTAAAACCACTAAAACCTAGCTGGTTTTAATTTTCGAATGCACCTAATGTCTATAGCACTAAACTACTGGATTGGTTACACTGTTTTTAAAACTGGTGTAAAGAAATGTTGTCTTCTTATGCTTATGATATTCCCTTATGTTTAAAAACATTGGGAAGGGTTTTTATAAGAATAACCCTCTATGCACAAACTCACTATCGACAAAATTAGACCAAAAATGTGTTTTTAATAATCAAACTACATTACACATTCTTATAGCCAATATTTTTTTAAATGATGTATTATGTGAAAAATCTGACTATTACCAAAATCTTATAGAAGATTGAATGTTCAAGTCTTCTAAAAGACTAATTGTTAGGTTAAAGTTCTAAAGCTTTCGGTCATGTGATTAGTAAAGTGGGAACTTTTGACAGAATTCAAAATGGCCGACGCAGCAATTGAGGTGGGCATGAAAAAAAAAGATAAACTCACCAAGTACAGTCTCTGGGGTACAGCAGATACACATTATTTACTTCAACAATGGGCCAGTGACAATACAAATGTCAAGTTGGCTTGATACTTCTGATGCTCATCAACCGTGAATGTTCTGTTCAAAATACTCTAGGACCAGTTAAGCCATGAGGCAGCAAAAATTGTAATTATTTTCATGGTTAAATTAAATAAAACCCTAAACTCTAAGAAAATCTATGCTTAGTAGTTCTAGTCAGTACTCAGGAAGTTAGAAATCTTGGAATCAGTTATTTGAGGAGAGAGTATTGTACCTAAGCGGTTTCCTAGGTATGTGATTATCGATTCCCTAAACGACAACATATCAGTTGCCAGTATTAACACATTTATGTTCGGAAAATGAATGGAAGCAAATGTTAGCATGGTTTTTGTATCTCATTGAGATCAGGTATCTGCTGGTTGAGGTTTCAAGAGCTTGACATGCATAAATTTTACTGAAGCAAACTGAATCATTTTAAATAAATGTATATCTTCAATTTTTAGTAAATAGCAATAGAGATGTTGCATGCTGCAATACAGTTCAAGAATGTTCGGATGATAAGCTCCAGTAATTTCTTGAAAAAATGTTGGTGTACGTTGGTGTACGTAGAATCATCTGTTGAAGGAATGGCACAGAAATCCAAACATCTATTCATATTAACATTCAGCAATCCCAAAAATTTCTAAGTTTCTCAGATTTGGATATATGCACTGTAGTTTTAGCCCTTATCTTTTAAATTCTTTGTGCCGTTTTAAGTGCCAGAGATTTGTTAATTTTCATATATCATGTAAAGGTTATTTGATGTGTTCCAAATGTGATCAAGAAGGCCATGAACTTAAAGAATATAAGTCATTACAGGTTTCTTATGTTAATTGTCAAGAATACTACATGGCTATATCTAAAGATTGCTTCCATTATAAATTTGTAAAGAAAGTACAAGTTTAAAAAGTGTCAATAGAAATAGTGTATCTTATGCAAAAGACATTTGTGTCATTGTGTACACAAACTGAAGAGGTCCCAGGAGCATCTGCTACAATACTTCTAAAAATACTAGACTCAAGTTCTCAGGTAATAAGACTGAAACAAACTAAGAAGCATCTTAAGCCTTTACGAGCAACCTAACGAGATGAACAGCACATGAAGACTACAAGTGTTCCTTAGAAAAAAAACAAGATTTATCTAAATCTCTACCTTTGTTAACTGATGGCAGCTCAGAAATGATGGTAGAAGAAATGCTGTAAAGAGATCTCAATTACTAGATGAGTTAAATCAGAGATAGGCCAAAGAAAAGACAAGGCTTAGTCTAGTTTTTCACAAATAAATACTATTATGTTGTGTTCACTGATTGATCTAAGAGTTTAGATCGTCTAGGTTCTACAGATGTATACTATTACTTGTACGTTATAAACACACTTGGCCGCAGGGATCGTTGTTTGAGAAGGAATGTAACTCACAAAACTTTAACAAGAAAAACCAAATAATTATTTTAATCAATAATTTAACAAAATTGCAAATATTTAATAACAATCTACCACCAAATCAGAATTTTAAACAGTTAACCATTAAAGAATAAATTGCCCAATTTGTACAAATTGTGGTTAATTTTTTCAAGCTTATACAGAACAAATTTTTACATTATTGAATTTTGACTGGTTTTTAGAACTCTATGTACTTCATTCACATAATATAATCAACAATCTTAATACTAAATTACATTTTCTTAATAATTAAGAGTTTTTGAGTAATTTGATTTTTTTGGACTATGTGGCCGATCCTTTGTCTGACTCTAAAGGTTGGCATTGACAGCGGATAAAATTTGCATAGAAAAATCTTACACTGTTCAAAACAAATCAAAACAAAGAATTAATTTCTATATAAATTAACATTTATCGCACATACACAAGTTTCATAATGATTACTTATAACAATTCAAACTTAAGTCTCATTCAACTTCAGAAATTGTGTCATTCATGATCAAAATCTAACAAAGACTCTCATTCATATTTTAAAAAATTCACTGCTGGATTTGAGTTCAAACATTTTTTTCATTTAGGTAATGTCAGTTTTTATTAGCACCACCACCAGAAAATCTGACACTTGTTATTAAAATGAACTATAAATTAAATTAAATTAAGATAAATTAAAATAAATTATTTTAAATTAAATTAAAATGCAATTTTTACATTTCTACATAATATAAAAATATATTTTTATACAAATCACCAAATCTGTTAAGCATTCTCTCAGCAGAGACGTATGTTATTTGGTTAGCTTTGAACTTTATTTAGAACATAAACCTAAAAAAAGCCTGCTAAGTTTTGATTCACTGGTAGCAATACAGTGTCTTGGCTTGCTTCATTTTGTAGTTTATACTATATATTTGGCTTCTGTTCGAAAAATTGTAGGTTGTTAAATTTTAAATTTTTCTTATTTCGGTTCCTGGTCATGCTGGAATATAAGGTAATGAAAGCGCTTATATGGCAGCCTTATGTAGACGACCTTGTCTGAACTTTCTGCAGTAAGCCTTCCAAAAACTGATCTGTTTCCTTGTGTCCGGAGGTCGCTCCATTCTATTTGGCAAAGCTAGTGGAATTTAGAGACTAATAAACCGCATAAACTAAAACTGACATTGGAAATGTGGTGATTAAGCTTTTGATTGTCATGAGAAGAAAAAGTTCTTATATAGACTCAGAATTGGCCATAGTCACCTTATTCATTCCTTTCTTGTGGACCAAGGCCTCTTTTATGCCCTAAAGACAAAGTTTTTATAAGCATTTGCCACTTTCTTTTAGACTATAAAGCTGTTTTAGACAACTTTGCTTTGGAAATAACATTTTAACATTATTGGGTATTTTATCCCACGCTGCATTGTTTTGCAAGTTTCTAGATTTTTTAATCGAATTTGAGATTTCATTTTTAGACTTAAGTTTTAGGCCTTTACTTTGATTATTTAATTGATTTTAAATATATTATACTCTTGGTGTTTTAATCACAGTTTAAGTTTTTTATTGGTGTTTTAATCAAAGTTTTAGTTGCTTGTTATCATTGGTTATCTGAAACAGTCTTTGTTATGTTTTATCTTAATTGTTTGAGATGCAGTTTGAGTAGTTTTTACAGTCATTGTAATTTTAGTTGTATTTATAAGGTTCTAGCTGTACGTATCACTCAGCCCCTGCACTATATTCCCCACGACCACCGCACGGCCACCTGAGCAACCCTGCTCATTTCTCTCTCTAAGACCAGATATTTTCCCTGTCCGATCACTCGGATGGGGGATTAACAACTGTTTTTAAACTATTCAATATTTCTGTTTTCCGTTATAATTTTTATAATTGTTACACGTATCATATTGTAAATGCAGCATTGTGACTGTCACAATGTCACTTATAATATTTGTATCCCATTGTAAATGCAGCAATGTAAGTGTCACGATGTGAATGTTGTATTGTGTGTACAACATTGTAAATGCAGCATTGTAACTGTCACAATGTCACTGGTCACATTGGCTATCATTCTTGCTTGTGACATTATGCACCAGCATAATTAAGCTAAATACCTATCTACTTATTTGCAGTCTTGTTTGCACATGGTTTAGTAAGTGTCAATTGCTTTGTGAAATTGTAGGAACTCATCAGTATAATGATGTGCATTAGAATTAAATGCTTAAAGATCAGTGATACAATCAGCTACATTCTGGGGATTAGAGATTGATAAACCTCTCCATATAAGAGAAGGAATATTTTGGGGGTTACACAAATCTATCGGCAAGTTTTATGGTGGCTTGTAGCTGCATTTGGTATTGGGCCTAGGCAGCTTATTTTGGCTGCAGAAGAGATGGTATGATAAAGCTCTTTAATATTTTGCAGTCAGTGACATGAATAATGTCGCTGAGTAAGGCTGTTAAAGTTCATTTACCACTGCTGAAGACAAGAGCGTTAATCTCTTTATCTAAGATTTGGCTCTCCTTGAGCTTCCCCACTCCGATTTACATAAATTTAAAGAATAAATTGATTATTATCTAACTAAAACACTGCCTCAATCTTAAGACCCAATTCGAGTAAAAAAATTAATATTAGACACGTTGCGCTTTCGTACGTAACGAAAACACGCAATGCAAAACGAAATAATTTTTTCGTGTTGCGAAAGTAATTCTTTGTTTTCGTTGTAACAGGTTGCGCCAGACTAAACGTGTTAAAAAACGAATTTCGATTTAACAAAATGCAGACCGTGTTGTTATCATGGTGACTCGAAATGGCGATTCAACCATTAAGACCATTGAGTCACTAATAGTATCATTTCGATAAGCGGAATTTATTAATTTTGAAATCGTAAACATAAAATTAGATTACCTCGAGATACTGGAACATTAATTTTTAGTAATATTAGCCATTTTATCACCAATTCGATGTGAATATTAAACGTGAATCGACTAAATCATTCATGAAACGATTAGATCGGTAGCCGTAATGGCTGACCGATTGTTGCTTTGTGCGCATGCTCGCTAATTGAGATTTTGGTTGAGAAAAGTGCGCAAATCTAAAAATTTTGCGGATTTCGTACACACGAAACACGAAATTTTCTAATAATTTCGTTAGAAAATTTCGTTTCGTGGCCATATTTTTTGCGCCGAAAAAAACGCAAAGTGTCTATTGTTAAACTTATTGCCTAATAATGCATTTTTTTCAATAAGAAAAAATCAAACTTTTTTCCTATGGGAATTACAGAAGAGTTTGTCTAAAATTTTTAATACAAAATTCTGTTTTCAGACATACATATGTTAATTTCGAACTTTCAAAAAAATTTTATAAAAAAAATTCTGTTTTTAAATTTGATGTACTATTAAACTATTAATTAATGGGACTTTTAAAGACTTTAAATATATGTAAAAATTAAAATTAATTAATAATTCTTAAGGCAGCAAAATATAAGCTTACTGTTTGCAGTTGTGGACTTGTTGTTAGGGTAGTTGCTTTCTACTCAAAACATACAGGTTCAAGTTCCAGACAAAGTTAGTGGGTTTTTGCTGGGTGAAAAAATAATGAGTGTGGCAGTCTTTTGAAATGGTCTTTAAGTCATTTGTCCCATATATTGAATTGATTATCTTTGTACAGAAAAGAAATATGGTCACCCAACCAACTGCTGATTCACGAAAATGTGAATTTTCGAATCTCATAAATACATAGAAATGTTACGGTTTAGTATTTATTCACTAAGATATAACTTAAAGGAGTTTCTGAAAATATGGAAACTAATTTACGATCTCAATCAATAGACACTAGTTGCATTCAATATCTATATTTTTACAGTTTATATACTTTTTAAAAACTGTTTTGCAACTGAAACCAATGCATAAAATCATTTGCATAAACTGCTAAAACTCTAAAAACAAGGATACTGAATGCACCTACTGTTTAAGGCAATTTAAAATTGCTGATTTTGTTAATCTACATATTTCAATGAAACCTGATAATGATTCGCTGTCAATTTACGTTAAAAAGTACCGGCATTGCCAGTACTTTTTACTGTAAATTTATGGAAATTTTTCTAGAGTGCAATTAATTGAGAGAATTTTAAGAAATGAATTGTTTTTTCATTTTGGTCAGGACTTGGTCCAGCTTCATCTGTTGACAGCCAAGTCTACTATAGACCCTCTCCATGCACAAGAGTGCTGCCACTGTGCATAATTATTAAAAAGTGTTATGAATATTTCAACAACCAATGATATCAATCTTACTTATTTTAACTTAAAATAGCTTTGATTTTATTTAGGCTTAGACAATTTATGAATAAATACTTTATACAGGTCTAACCTCGATTTAACAAACTTGCATATTGCGAATTGTTCGATATAAAGAACAATTTGCTGTTCATTGGTTGGTTTGCCATAGACTTAATGATAAAAAAAAATCGGATATAAGGAATTTCGATTTAACGAATTATTGCTTATAGCGAACTTATTTTACAAAACAAAGGTTAGGTTACCTGGATTTAAGATTCGCTTCCTGTGAAAAAAATTGTCTGCCCCAATCCAAAGTAAATACTTGTGAGGTTTTATTTATGTTTTGCAATTTATTTTTCACACATTTAACACTACAAGTGATTAAAAAACATTTCCTATTAATTTGATTTAACGAAACAGTTCGTTATATTGAGTGATATAAAATTTTTCTCATTCGTTCAATTTAACGAATTATTTCATTATATTAAGTGATTTAAATTTTTTTTCTATTCATTCGATTTAATGAAATACTTCGTTATATCAAGTGATTTTAATATTTTTTTCATTTATGCATGATCTAATGAAATAGTTTGTTATATCGAGTATAGCGAACTTGATTTAACGAACACATTTTGACAGTCCCTTCGACTTCGTTATATTGAGGTTTGACCTGTAGATGATGTGTTATGAGGTTTTCTTTTTGAGGAAACTGTGAATGAGATTTTTTTATATTAGGATAATGGATAATTGTCAGTGTGTTGAATTGGTGTTAGTTTCTTTAGTACAACTGATAAAAAATTAATTTTTTTATAGTATTAATTGATTAATGGTAACAATTACTGTAGATCTCGTCAATTATGTAAAGAAAACATTACATTGTTTACTTTAACAGTAAATTTCTTAAATTTTAATCTTTGTTAAGTTTTGAAAAGACATTAATAGACATTGAAAATTAATCAAAATGCTATATTTATTATATTCATAGCGGACCAAGTATATGGTGATCAAGAAATGCATTCATCTGTTCGTAGTCACTGCATGGATTATATGGTACCTACTTTGAAGTTATTTTATAATAATTAATAAACATATGATTACAATTATGCAGGCTAAGAATTCAGATTACTTTTCGCAATATATCACTGAAGATTTTGGCACCTACCTTAATCGTAAACGTTCGAACGACATTCATGGAAATCACGTGGAAATGCAGGCTTTATCAGAAATGTACAATCGGACTATGGAAGTTTATCATTACAATACTGGTAATTATTTTTATACAAGGTTAGAATTTATATGTTAGTTATTTTTTTATAGATCCAATAAATATAATTCGTGGTGGTTTAACTAGTGACAATGAACCAATCAGGATTAGTTATCACAAAAACACACATTACAATTCAATAGTGGATCCACATAAAGCAACGATTGGTGTTGGTTTAGGCTTGCCAGAATTGGTTCCTGGAGTAAGTATTTTATAATATATTTTAACATATTTAAATTAAGCATGTAAATACAGGTCAAATCTCCCTATAGCAAACAGCGATATAACGAATTCCTCTCTATAGTGAACTAATAATTTTGTCTGGTTCATTCAAATTGGTTATAACGAGGTCTTCTCTATAACAAACCCTCGATATAACAAACATATTTTGCATTCCCCTTGCTGTTCGCTATAGGGAGGTTTGACCTGTACACCCTAAAGACAGGGTGGTTGAAGCAATGCATATTTGCATTATCTCAACTTATAACAAATAAATACTGAATTACAAGCCAGCAAAATACTTATAAGGGCTGCTTCTTTACATGCCCACCTCTAATTTGCATAAATTTAAAGAAATTAGTGCACTTTTGTTTAACTAGAACACTGCCCCGACCTTGAGACCCAGTTTGCTTATATAGAATTGATACTGTTAAACTGAAAGCCTTAAAATGCACACTTTCCATAGGAAAAAAAACAATTTTTAATTTATAGGAAAAAACAGTTTTTTCTTTTTATTTATTAAATAGCTTTACTGTCTATTCCAGTGAAGAATACACATAGAGGGAGGAGCTTATATTTTCGATTTTACTCTTTCCACATGTTCTTGACCAATAAATGATCCTGATTATGGTCAAATGATAAGTTAAAACTTATCCTTCTAACTGCATTCTTCACTCGAGTAGACTATAGGTAAAAGCTATCTAAGTTATTAAATTGCAGTTACTGATATCTAGTATCATACTATCATCTTACATGACTTCTATAGAAATGCATGAGACAGTATTCTATAGCATACTATTAAACTCATTAGGTGAATTTCTTTTTAGAGCGCTTGCAATACGCTTGGAAAATCGTGTTCCGATTTAGAGCGCTTTTTTTCGGTATTGGTCAATTTTTCAGGTTTTTTTAGAGCGTTTGCCGAGTGCTTGACTACTGCTCGCTACAATTTTTTTATATACATTGCCAGTTTGGTATTTCAGTCACATGACATCCTCTGATTTTGATTGGTCATATTTACTGCTGAGCATCATGGGTACAAATTTGATTTGTTATTTAATCTATTGTCAAATCAGTTTTGTTCCTTTTTTACTCATTTGTTAGACCCAAACTGTATCAGGTTAGGTTCTTAGATGTCTTGTTACAACCTGACAAACTCCCTGAATTTTGCTTTTCACTTCATTTTCAACATAGCTAAGAAGCTTTTTGATCCACATCTTAGTCACCTCCACCAACATAAAGTCAAATACCTACCTATCTATGACCCATGGAGAATATTTGTCACAAGGAATTTTGTTTTCAGCAAAAGACTTAGTTCAAGGTTTATAGAAAAATTTGCAACTGATAGGACAAATCTTCAGGTCTCTCAGTTGTTAGGACAAATCTTCAGGGCTCTCTTAGTCATTAACTTTAGTTTTTTTAATTAATAGTTAATTTAATCCAATTTAATTTTTACTTGTGGTAAAATTTCTCTACACATAACTGATGTAGGACTACCAGGTCTGCCAGGAATCACATTCATTTTAATTTCCAGAGATTTAGTATTTTTACTTCAGCACATTCACTAGTTTCAGATAACGATTTACAGTTCATTCAAGCTAGTAATTACTGCCCGGCAAGATTTGCCAGCTATATCACCGAGTTTACTAGTCACTAACCTTTAAAAAACACTATACTGAAGAATGTGATTGCTGACTTCTCACTACTGTTCCAACTCCAGAAGTCAGTGGTTTGAGCAAGGGATTCATCGAAATGGAAATCATGCACTTGCATGGAGCGAGCATAAATCTTATTTTTCCTCATCAAGGGGTAAACTTCTAAGCCCTAGCCTTCATGTGGCTCACACTGTTATTACACAATCAAGGGGCTCCTTGGTGGTGGAACCAATAGGGCCAATTGGTTATCTTTTCTCTTTTTCCTAATTAGTTCTTTTTTTCCTTGCTGATGATGGGTAATGGGGTCCCGGCTGTTCTTTTTTATTTGGTTTTTATTGATTTGTTCTTTCATTTCATTTTGGTTTTGCTGTGGTGTCTTCTTGCTGCTTAGCATTGGCTGGGATTTTCCTGGCATCCATGCAGGCACATCGCATACGATCGTCATTGTCACTTGCGATGTTAAGCAATATATCACCACCACCTGCACCTCAGGTTCATCAAGCAATCTTCAAGGAGGAAATTGCTACTAACAAGGAAGTACTACAGACCTCTCCCCCTCAGATTTGCATAATTTTAAAGAAATAAATCAATTAATACTTAACTAAAACAATGCCCAAATCTTAGGACCCACTTTGAGTAAAAAAAATTAATATTGTTACTTTTATAGCCTAATAATGCATTTTTTCTGAGAAAGTGCAATATTAGGCTATATAAGTAACAATATTAATTTTTTTATGCAAAGTGGGTCCCAAGATTTGGGCATTGTTTTAGTTAAGTATTAATCGATTTATTTCTTTAAAATTATGCAAATCTGAGTGGGGGAGGTTCGTAGTACCTTCTTGTAAGCTTGATCCATCAACACTGAAATAGTCTCTTACTCTGGAACTGGATACATGGATCATGCGTTTCAAGACATCAAGTACCAGAAGTGATGAGACAACCTTAGTTGACAAAACAAGTTGCACAAAATGGCTTTTGTGAGCTTTGTCTGTACTGCCTGGGATTTGTTCACTTGCAACTTTCCAGTTTTCTATTCTGCAAGAGGGAGTTTGCAGACTCACAAATCTATAGTTGAATTCTCTCTGGTTGAATTCATATCTTGTGCATTAGTGTTGGGGTGGCCATTTGGACTTTTGAAGTGACTGATGTCCAAGCCAAAAATGTCATACCAACAGTATGTCTTTTACAACAGTTGGCACTTATGCAGTCAGCAATTGCCAATAAGATACTTGACAGTATTCGTGCATTACAAGTTCTTTCAACCAATGACATGGCGTCTGCAATTTTTACATCCAGCGGAAAATTATCCGAGATGTTAAGGAGTGAATAAAAGAAGTTAACCACATCGCTGAGTTGGCCCATTGGACTGAAAATCTTAAATTAGTAAACACAATCACCAGGTTAATTGGATCAGCCAACTGGCACAAGGTCACAAGGCAAAAGTGTATTTCATGGGATAAATGGAACAGTAAATTACAGTGTGGATTTTCTGTTTGTTTGTTGTTTGCCAAATTCATTCAATATTAGGCAAAAAGACAGTTATGTAATAACGAATAAATTGTCGATTATATATTTGGGAAATATGCTATTTTGGAGCATGCTCCATTTGAATTAACATCGAAAGATTGTGTTTCGTTCATCATCGAGGGAATCAAAGACAATCAATTACATTGGCAAGTTAGAAGTGCGAAAGTGTTGAGGTTTTTCTGAAAGTCTAGAGAGCATATTTGCTCTCTAGACGTGATTTGGAAGTTGAAGGACAACAAAACTGAGCGAAAAGACAAAAAATAAGATTGTAAAGACAATACTGCAGTTAAAAAGTCAACTGGTGTCTCTAAAAGTGCCGACACATTTATTCATTGTTTTAATTTTCAAGTTGATAAATTAGAAGACCGAACATGTTTTAAATGTGGTAAACAGGGAGATTTGTTTTACGATTATTCAAGTGTCACTCGAGTGAAGTCTAAATCAAACACTGTAAATTCTGATGCGAAAAAATGATTAGACATGACAAAAAGTTCCGGTTCTGCCGTGAAATCTAAACCAAAGTCGCAGAAACCTGACCAAGTCACAGCAATCAGCAATGAGCTAGTTAGTTGTGTGCAATATGCCCCAGGTGATGCTTTAGTAATGTTGATTCTGGTTATGGTTAATTCAGATACAATAGTTAATGCATTAATGGACAATGGGTTAGTGGTGACATTTATGGATGCGAAATGTGTTCCTAAGGGAGTCCATATTTTTCCTTGGCAACATGGTGGTTACTAAGTCACTGGATATCTGATGAAGCCTTCTGAATGGTTCATATCTTGCATTCAGTTAGGAAAAGTTGACTACATTATGCCTCAGGTTGGCGTATTAGATGGACTTCTAGCTCTTTTAATTTTGGAAAGAAATTGGCAGAGCGCAGTGGGTTTAAGAGTCGTCAGTGAGCTAAACGGTGATCTGTGTATCATGACTTCATCTGCTACTTAACTTTTCGAGTGTGCGAAGTCCTATGCGAACACATAGCCTGCTTCTCTCAGCAACGTAACTCTAGTTCTTTTGTATTCGGCAATTTTTGAAATCAACAGTTTAAAAGTAATTACAACAAGGGATTTGCCGTATCGTATTCGTCATATGCGGCACCACTGTTTGTTGTTGCACAGTTGTTTTATTTTACGACCCTGTATCAACCAGTTGCTGATTATTCCAAGACTATCAATTCAATTATGGTTATGATCTGCAACCCATTGATTGGATGAATGATATTGTGGCGTACATAACTCAGTTTCGGTAAAGTTTGCGTTAAACATTTGTCATGTGTACCACAATATTAAAATTTGTAATTTGGATATGTGCAAAACTGCAGTCTTGACACCAGACTATCATGTTGAGTTTCTGAAAGCAATGTTTAGATTTGTTGGCAGTCCCACGATTATGTCCAGAGTAATAAAAATGACATTCGGACATTTAGACGAAGATGGAGTTTGAACATATTTTGATGATGTTTTCAGAGGTGCACATTCATCTTTTGAAGTTGTTGGCCAAAGTGTTTAAGTCAACTTATGTAAAAAATTTGCACTTGAAGAAAGTTTGCAAACTTTGCGGTCCAGGAAATCACACTTTTGATAGAACCTTATTGCCATTTGGAGAACGTCTCGATCCTCTACGTACAGCAGCAATTGAGAAGTTTTGTAGTTTTCTGATAGTTCACGAAGTTTGATCATTTCTTGGATTTGACGATGTGTTCTGCAAATCTATTAAGTTATGAGCAGCTATTGCTAAGCTGCTGAATGAGTTGTTGAAGAAGACACCATTGTCCATTTCGACTTCAAGTTCAAAGAAGGTTGTACTTTCTGATGAGTAAATGAAGGCATTTGAGATGTTGAAGTTGAAAATTACCACATTGCCTATTCTTGCATATTTTAAGCAAGGAGCTCTGCCGTTTGTTGAAACAGACGCATTGTATTCAGGTTTGGGAGCATATTTGCTTCAGGACTAGAATGGTCGTCGTTGGGTAGTAGAATATGCCAGTCGTTCCCTCAAAGACTCGGAGCCACATTATCATATTAATGAATTGCAAGGTGTAGCAGTACACTGGGCTTTAGCCGAGAAATTTTGAATAGATTTACTTGGATTACCATTTACCTTAGTTATCGACAATTTTACCAAGGCGTATGTGATAAATAAGGCCAAATTGAATTGTAAGTTTGCAAGAGTTTGTAAGTCGTGAACTTCGAAGTTTTCTAATTTACTCTAGTGCATTGTCTTGGTAAAGAAAATATTGTTGCCGATTATTTATCCCGTTACCCGTTGTCAGTCAAAGTTTGTATGGCAATAGTTACATCGTCGTTTTCAAAGATAAGACACGTGAATTAGTCTGACGGTTTTTTGGCACAAGTAATTGCCAAATTGTCAGTCACCTATAACTCAACACTTGAAACAAGTTCGGCAATGTTTTAAAATCGAAAATGATGTTTTACTGCATGTGAGCTCGGTTAATGGTCACAAAGAGAAGAGAATCATTGTTGTATTGTATAATCATTAAGAAGTGCTGTTTTGAGGATTTGCCACGATGACAGTGGGCATTTTGCAGTTACTCTGATTAAAGTTAGTCAGATATTGGTGGAGAAGTTTGCTCAAAGATGTCAAGGCTTACACCAAACCTTGTTGTGCAAAAACCAACAGAAGAATGGTGCTTGCCTACGGACTTATGGAAGAGAGACCGATTTCTACAGTTCCTTGGGAAGTGGTGTCCGCTGACCACATAGTAGTGCTACCTGTGTCTACAGTTAGTAACAAGTATATTTTTATGAATATTGACCATGCCACTCGTTTTGTTATTGCGAAGTCAACCTTTTTGTTGTTGGCTCAGGATGTTGTTGATACAATAGAATGTGATATTGTATATACATATGGACCACTAGAAATTTATATTTCAGACAGTGCACTGTTTTATAAGCCAAGCGACGCAATCTTTTTTTGTCAAGTATGGAATTCAACCATCTCACTAAAACTTCGTATATGCCGCAGTCAAATGGTTTAGTTGAGCGTGCTAAGCCAACAATAATCGCAATATTAAAAAAACTTACCCTAGATAATCCAAGTGACTGGGATGTTTTATTGCCAAAGATCATTTTGCTCATAAAATGATCAAAATGTCCAACAGAAGACTACTCGTTTTTCACCCTTTTTGGTTTTGAGCTGAAAATACTGCTCAATTTCGAACAGTGTTAGTTAGTTGGAGGAACTTGATTATTTGTCTGTTGATTGAATTTGTCTGTCAACGAATTTTTGAATCACATGATGCTAGCAAGGTCAGATTTGATTTGTGTCATACTGAAGTTAAACTAATTTTGGGAAACGATTGGCCGCAAAATACCGATAACAAGTTAACACCTTTTTTTAAAGGACCATTTCAGGTAGTGTGTCTGGTGGGGTCAGTGTATGATGTGATCGTTGATGTAAATGCTCTGTCAAAAGAAAAAACAGTGCTTGTGCAATTCTTTTGTTGCCTCTCATCACCTTTCAATCTTGATGAACCTTCAGATTTAGAGTTGGGTAGTTAATCTGAAGCAAATGTTTTGATGGACAAGTTTAAAGAGGAACCAGTGGTGAAGAGTCACCAGTTCCATTAGTTTTCATAACCGACGAGATGCTGGCAGAAGAAGTCAAGATGACTAGGCGTGGACATGAGGTGAAGTTGCCTTCAAATTTAAGGACTTTGTGCTTAATTAAAAAGTAATCTCATGTTTGTTTACTTAGTTTTTTTAAGTTATGTTTTTAGTTGAATTTTTGTTGTGAAATGTTAGTAAATTTTTTATTTTAAATTAAGATTTAATATTCTCAAATTTTTTAAATGTTTAACCATAGTTTTACCAATCTTTGACCATATAAGGTTTTCATCTATGTGCTGTTTTTTTGTAATTTTTATATTTTTTTGATAATAAATAATTTGTGTTATACATTCTGATCAATGTAACATTTTGGTTATGCTGCAGTGTATTTTTGCTGCGAAGCATTGCTGGGTTGTTCCTGGTTTCCATCTTGGCACCACATATGGCCATTGTAGCTGCTGTCGACATTACACAAAATACCACCACCACCACCATCTGGTGGCCAAACGGGGTGCCAGATTAAATAGGGTACCCTTGAAAAGTAATTGAAAAGCGCTATGACTCATCTGCCTTTATGATACAACTTTGACTGCTCACTATCTATGAAAAATAAAAATAAAGAAATGGGGTTCAGATCTTTCCGGTTTCATTCAAAGAAAGGTTGCGATATTAAAATAGTGATATTTTTGTGATTTGGGATTAAATCAGGTCAACTTGCAAGATCACAGCACCACCACTACAATGCTTCAAAATTGATGAATGCAGACTTCTTCAGCTACTATGCATCTCGAAATTTCTTCAATGTCTTTCTTGTTTCTTCTGAACGGAACGCTCGAACTGCTTCATCAAATTCACTTCGTATACCATCTACAAGTTGTAACACCACTTGCTTCTCTGTAATTAGATTATTACCAAGTTCCATGGCAAGATTCCATGCTGCTATTGTGCTGTCCACATGCTGTTGCTGACTCTCCATTTTCTATTTTTAAACTTAATACTTCCTGCCTTGTTCTTTGTTGATTTTCTTCTGATCGTTCATCTATCACTTTTTATCCTTCTCCATAACTCTTGCTTTCGTAATGGTTGAATACTGTAATATTTGCGGTGACGTCCATAATTATTGTCTCATATGCTGTGTCGTTCTATTTCTCCCATTCCTTCCACTTCTTTTCTTTTGCTCTAAATTCTGCTTCTCTCCTGTGGTTGTGGGGATTCGTCTTAAACTATTGCAATCTTCCATAATTCTTTTTTTTTAAATAACCCTTTAGTTTTCTTGTCCATACAATATAATTTCCTTCATTTAACAATTCGTCGTTGGTTAGAGGCTTGCTTGACTTCATTTCTTTTAATGTTTTCGTTAACTTATCTTATCGGTAATTCTTAAAACTATACACTTACAATTAGTTATCTTCTTTCTTTGCTTGGCACTTCCTGTTTCTTCTTTAGTTTTCTTCTTAGTTTTTGTCTTTTAGTTTTTGTCTTTTCTTCTTTAGTTTTCGTCTTTTTGTCTTAGTTTTTGTCTTTTCGTCTTTAGTTTTCACTTTTAATTTTCTTCTAACTTAATTTATTATTGATGGTGAATGGGCCTAACCATCCTCTGCTACCCCTTGTGATGGACCTTCAGTTTACGATAAGATGTCATTCTTGTGATGGCTAAAACTGGACTAACTTTATTCACAAACTGATCTAGCTTTTATACAAAATTTTGGTGAGAAAAAATAACACAAACAAAAACTGATTCCCACGACTGTGATTGGCCCAATCCCTTTCCACACTAACATAGCCCTTTGATGTCTCCCTTCCATTATTTTAACTTTCCCTGGCCCTTCTCCCATTGTTATTTATCTTCATTCTTGTCGCCGCCTATTTCCTTTGTTTCTGCCGCTGCCTACTGCCGCCCTCTCCATCTATTGGTAAAATATTATTTTAAATTATCATGTCATACACTTCTTTCCAACATGTGACTCTCACTCTAGGGAAGTTGGGGGTTATTCACATATTTGTTGCAGCAATTAAATGTGGTTTTGGTTTATTTTATAATTTCACGTCAATAAAATTATTATCTGGTACAATTCAAATTTTATTATTTTTTTAAATAAGAAAATTAATTACGTAACGAGATTTTTTGTCACAATTACAACTTTTTGTTAATTAATTACACATTATCGATACTGTGACATTATTGTAATGCATTACAATTATGTCACAGAAAAATGTAACAAATAACATATAAGGCATTACTACCTAGGCTACATAATTGATAGTTTACTTGTATATCAAATTAAATAAAGATATTTTGGGAATTTTTATAAAAGTTCTGTAAATTAACATTATATTGCATTGAAGTCAGAAAACAAAATTTTCTATCAGAATTTGGTTAATTTTTCTGTAATTTTACAAAATATTATTACCAACAGGATGAAAGGAAATTTCTGTTTTTTTTTTATTATATTTTACGTGATGTGGAAAATTTTACGGTCAGTTTTACTGTAATTTTACAAAATATTATTGTCAAACAGATTAAAGGAAGGTTTCTGTAAGTTAACACTACATAGCACGTGAAATCTGAAAATGGAATTTTCCTGTAAGATGTTACGGTTACTTTTGCTGTAATTTTTCTGAAATTCTTTTGCCGTTAAATTTAAGTTTGTTGGTAGATTTTCTTTTTTTTATCTTTTTTCTTAAAGGTCTTTTTGAAAATGTGGAGGCTTACACAATTGTCCAATTAATTTACTGATACTACAATTTTGTTAATTTTTAATCTTTAAATGCCACAATTTCAATATATTTTGTAACAAAATAAACAGGTAGATTCTTTACTTTAACTATGAATGTAGAACAGAGATATTACTACTTTCAAGTGGCTGTAGTAATAGCACTAATGTGTTTTGAATGGAATTTGTCAGAGAAAGCATTAAAAACAAATATATGAACACAGTGGTTTTGTGTTTACACTCAAAAAAAGTTGTCATTTAATTCCTAATTGAGTTCTTGCTGTCTCACAGCCAACTCTTATTCATAGTTTATTTCACTTACATGGAGTGCTTCCCTATAGGAAAGCACTTGTAAATGTAATAAAAGTGTAATAAATGTGTAATAAAACTATGAATATGGAGTGGGCTGTGAGACAGAGCTATAACTCAATTAGGAGTAAAATGGCAACTTTTTTTAATATAGTAATAAATGATTAAATTTTTTAAGTTTCTATCAAAGTAAGAGTGATTTACAAAATCACTCTTACTTTACAAAATACTCTTTAATTAACGTATTAAATGTTAATCTATTAACAATTTCTTCTTATTTGCTGTTTTAATAGTTATGGTAATAATTTTGTAAAATTTGTTTAAATAGCTGGCTGATAAAAACTTGATGTGTGATGCTATCCGACAGTCCGAAGAATTACAACTTGAACAAGCTATGCTAGAAGATAAATTAAAAGCCACTGATTGGGAAGCAACTAATGAGGCTATTGAAGAACAAATAGCACGTGAATCTTATTTGCAATGGCTTCGAGACAATGAAAAACAAGTTCAAAAACAGTGTGCACTGGTAAATAATATTTTTTAATATGTAATATTTATAGAAATTGATTTAATTTATGTATTTACATCGATATAATTCTGGAAAAGTTAGAGGAAGAGTTAGACTTTTGAATTATATGAATACAGTCAAATCTAGTTATAACGAATTTGAAGTTAGATTGTTACAACTAGTGGATGTAAAATTCGAAACCAAAATTGACGTTACTTTCCTGTATTCGTAATCGAATAAAGTATCGAATATTTTGACGATTTTCTCTGACTTTAAGCAAGTAATAAAATAGTAAATGTGTTTTTGTTAAAATACCTAATTTTAATGATGAAATAATATAATCAAATAGTTTACTTATGCATTTATCCATATATTTATTTTTCGCTACTTAACCTTTAGGGTAAAGATGAATCTCTATATCTATAGATTTGTTTCTCTATTTTAACTTAAGCTGGAAGCCAATATTGATGCTTGGCAAGAGATGCTTTATTTGTCAGTAGCCTAGTATTTATTTTCTAATTTTTTGTATTTAATCTGCATCTATAAACGTGTCAAAATTTAACATCATATTGCATTTTTGACAGTGATGATATTAATGTACAGACAGAGAGAGAATGATTCTAAAACTCTTTCCATTCTGAAGGCCAACAGAAAACTGGGTTAAACAAATTCGTAGATGTCATGATTAAAAATATAAATGTGTAAACATTGCAATGTGATCAACCAGAAAGAATTGTAGAAGGATCTCGTGGGAAGTTTGTTCTGTTGTGTTGCATGTTGTGCTTTGTTAAAAAAAGCCATGTGAGCTCTCATCAGCAGGACCTACTGCTACTGAATGTCTTGATCAAGGCTTTTGTATAATGCTTACCTGGAATGAAAAAGAATGACTTTGATTTGACAGATTAATTTTTTTGCATGGGATTTTATTTTGGCAAAATTAATTAGTCAATGCGATAATAGTGTTCCAACAGGTGAGCCCACCACCAGTAAATTTTACCACTCTAAGGGTCTTTATTGTGCAAGGAAAAATTGGTGCAAAGTTTAATTATATTACTGGATTTCTTTAAATCAAATCCTAATGGATTTTAATTACTTGCTACCACCATGGATTTATATTGGGGGATTTTCCTAATTGATCAAAAGTGGTTTTGGTTTTAGTTTATGATCAGGACTCTGCCAGCTTACTTTGCTTGGATATGATTATCTGATGGCAAACTGAGTTGGCATTAATTCTCCACAACTAGAGAATCTGCAAGGTTTGTCAAATATTGAATTACAAAGTATTGAACATTACTATACAGAAAACCGTGTTGACAGAAGTAATTTCGGAGATGGCTCATGTCATCTCAACTTGAGCCAAGGTTCATCTATTTATAGTTGAGGTTCACCTATTTGTAGTTGATTCTGGCGACAACAATTCAAAAATCAAGGTTGGATTGGTTTGAGATATTATAATTGTGCTGGATTGGGTAACTGACAAATGGATTATTGGTTGTCTTCTGCCTGATTCCAACTCAAACAAAATTAGAATATTAGTCGTGGATACCACGGTTACTTTGTAAATTTGAGATACCAGTTTAATGCAATTTTACAAGGCAGCAATTTAGTTCTAATGAAAAGCCTAGAAATCAAAAGTGATTTTGATAAGTGATTTTGTATTTATAGTTAATGAAGTGAATAATATGTATTATAGTGAATGTGTCATTGATTTCAGGTCAATAATCCATTTCAGCATTTTGATGAAACTGAATTGAAGTGGTATTTTGGCTGATAGTTTTTCAATTGAGGCAAAAGGACTCAGTAATATTAAGTTAAAAGTGCAAGTAACACTATTATAACTTGTAAATAATTTATAATGTATTACACATTTTTTCTTAAAAGGAAATTTAATATTTGTTAGTAAAATTAGGGTTGGATTGCAGTTTTAGGGACCAAGCCAGTGACGATGGTTTTTGATAGAACTAGGCACGAGGATTCTAATGTGTTAATCTATTTTCTGATTGGAGTGGGACTAAGGGAGATATGAGCCTCAAAAAGCTTGCACTCTGCAGATGTCATGTGTTATTTTTGGCCATTTTGCACCATTGCTGTGTAACATTTGCCACGGTTACCCAGCAACTGCTATTACATTTAATGTTATAGCAGTTGCTATAACATTAGGTTAAACTAAGATAGGTTAAAAATTGAGACTAAGAACCTACGTCAATTTAGGTTAAATCAGTAGTTAAGCAATCTTTTTTTAACCTAACTAATTCTTAACTTTTAAAAAAGGTTTTGTTGCACAATTTAATCTCAGATTAATTTTAACTTTAGTTAACAATGGATTTTAATGTCTACTTTCAATTGATGAATGTGATTGGATCAAATTTGATCACATGATCTGTAATCTTAGGTAGAGCGAGAGCTTGGTCCCAAAAGGGCAGTTAAATATTTAACTTTCATTAAAGTACTAATCTCTATTTAAATATTTGGTGCAATACAATTTTATTTAACCTCTGATTATCTTCCCAATTAATCCTCACTTAAAACCAGCTAAGGTTGGTGCAGTTGGCATTAATTTCATTAAAAACATGAATTGTAAAATTTTCTCTTACTGGTTAAAAATATTATTGTAATAATAATTTATAATTTTAAATTTAGTTTTACTGCAGAACATTACATATATATAGCAGTTGCTTGGAAACGGAGGCAAATATTACAGAGCAAAGGTGCAAAGTAGTAAAAATTAAATTATGACTTCTGCAAAGCTAGTGCAAACGTTTGGGGCTTCACTCTTGAAAATATTGGTGTAAGTGAGTACTGTTTTTGGGGTCTGCCCAATTCAAGGGGTATTCACAAATGGGATACCCCATGTAGTACTGCTTGGGATACCTCAAAGATGCTGGTTTTAAATTTTTGCATGTATAATATTATAAGATAAAATATAAGTAACACAACTTATATTAGTTCTAATCAAGTACAGAAAACTAATTTTTTTGAAGTTTTAGATAATGGATAATGAAAAAATGTTTTAGTTTTCTATTAATAAAAAATATACAGTCTGACATAAAAAGAAGATGCAAAATTTGGTTCTGCTGTTTTTTTTTATATTAAAGCTGTTAGAATAGTATATTCTTTTGTTTTGGCAAAATGGCAAATATTGTCATTTACAAAAATTTATCTGATTTTAAATTTAGCCAATCATTAATAAAATATACCATTCCAGGATAAAAAATCGTGGAAAATTCTATTCTGCTATGTATTTTTAGATTAGAGTTGTCAAAATGGCAAAAGTCTGTCATTTTGACAAAACGCGACAGATTACACATTACGTAAAAAAAATCCAAAATAACAAATTAAAACTATATTTATTTTTGACCATCCAACTATAAAAAGTAGTTAATCTAATGTAAAAAATGCTGCAAAAGTTGAGTCCACAATCAGTTATTAACTGAAAATTCTTAAAATCGCTTATTTTTGTCATTTTAACAAATCATGATAAGCATGATTCATTAAAATGGCTAAAATATGAAATTTTCACTATTATAATATAAAATTGCTTTTTTGCTTCATTTTACCATATATTGATATATTTTATTAATAGTTAGTTAAAGTTGAAATCAGATATATGTTTTTCTAACAAGGAGGTACTATGGACCACTCCCCCTCAGATTTGCATAGTTTTAAAGAAATAAATCGATTAATACTTAACTAAAACACTGCCCAAGTCTTAAAATCCACTGCAAGTAGCATTGATTTTCTTACTGCGATCGCTGCATGTTAGAAGAGCGAGCAGCAAATGACACACTGGATTAAGAAAGAGAACAGTCAAACTTTATTGAGAAGCAGCATACAGGTCAAACCTCGGTATAACAAACTTGCATATTGCGAATTGTTCGATATAACGAACAATTCGCTGTTCGTTGGTTGGTTTACCATAGAATTAATGTTAAAAAAATTGGATATAACGAATTCCGATTTAACGAATTATCGCTTATAGCGAACACATTTTACAAAACGGAAGTCAGGTTACCTCGATTTAAGACTCACTTCCTGTAAAAAAAAATTGGCTGCTCCAATCCAAAGTAAATACTCGTGAAGTATTATTTACGATTTGTAATTTATTTTTTACGTTTTTTATGCTATTTTGTTAAATTTTGTTAAATTGAATGAATGGAAAAAGATTCTAAATTATTTGACATAACGAACTATTTCGTTATATCGAATTCATTAATTTGATTTAACGAAATAGTTTGTTATATCGAGCATTTAATTTTTTTTTCCATTTATTCATATAACGAAATAGTTCGTTATATTGGGTGTAACAAACTCTTGAATTAACGAACACATTTTGACAGTCCTTTTGAGTTTGTTATATCGAGGTTCGACCTGTAGTATTATTGTCAGCTGTCATGGCTGTAGACACAAGACCTTAAGACAGCTTGATGATATTGCCACCAGGTCATAACCCAAGGAAAACAAACAGCAAGTCTTAATTCTAGATAACACCCTGCCATTCACAGATGGCACTCCAAACAGTAAGAGTCAAAACCCAAACCATAAGCGACTTGGACAGAAAGTCATACCAATACTGCACACACCCATATATGATGTGCATGATTTTCAGCGAGAAAAGTTTAGATAGAGTATATTATTGACCCCCTACAGTGAACAGAACCTCTCATTAGCATAAGGAGGGTTAGCAATGTTTGAGTGGCGAGAGATAATTTTCAACCTCTCTTTTTTAACAGGTAAAAACCAAGCATGGAATTCGAGTTTAATTAAAATAAAATGTTTGTATTAAAAACTCTAAAAATTGTTTATGACGATTATGTTGATTTTTTTGCTGCGATCGGTGTCCCGGATCTCCTATTTAATGTGCGTAATCGTTGTCCAAAGATTTTTATTTTTAATTTAGGACAATTGCGTTTATTTTCTTGCTGCAAATGTTTTGCACATGCCAATCAATCAAAAAACTAATCTAAAAAATAATTTTTACTAATTTTTTTTAAATTTCTTTTCTTAAGATTTTTTATTTACAATTTTAAAAAGTTAAAATGATTTTGTTTCGTTGATTTTTTTGTTGATTTTTTTGTTGTTTTTCAGTCCTTTTCTTTCTCTGCAAACTTGTATAAAAAACATTGAATAGGTTTTTATAATTTTTTTTGTTATTTTCTTTTCTCAAGCTTTCATAATCTGGATTTCTGATAGTCTGTCGCAGGTATTTTGTGCCATGTTGTCCAGTAGCGTATGAATTAAATCTTTTTTTGGTTCAATTTTTTTGTTCTCATGCTTTGCTTATCTCCAACAAAACTAAAAGCACTTTTGACAGCTGCGCGAAATTACATTCCATCAAGAGGACAAATCTTTGGGAATAAATGTTTACGATTTCCATCACTCTGTTTAATCTATACTGGTGTATTTTATTTTCCTTTTTTTCCTAAACCCAAGGAGTCAATTGCTCATTAGCATGCAGCCGCTAATTCTTCCTCTTTAAATTTTATTTTATTTCGACGTAAATCAGTTTTTGATTTGTTTTGATTTGACGCGTACCATTTGTGGCAAGAATAAATCGCGATTTGTTAAGGCCACTGTAGCATTAACCTCGAGAGGTCAATTGCGCATTAATAGGTGACTGCTAACTCTTCCCGTCTAAGCTTAGTTTATTTTAATTATTCCTTATAAAACTAAATTTGTTGCTGTTAAGAGATATCCCCCCGCAACGTATTGTTTACCTCCTTAGGAATAGGGATTATTGACATGTGCTACTAAAGTGAAAGATTTTGTTACTTATTTGTTACTTATCATAAATTCAGAAGCGAAAAGAGGTTGATAAACCTGCCACATTTGGTGCGTCGTTTCTGCCTTGGTTTTCTAACAATTGCCATCAAAAACCAGTTCTGCACATAGAATGCAATAAAATTATTAAAATGAAAAAAATGCAAATTTGATAGGAGACCATCCTAAACAGAATAACCGATAGGATAGATCATGTCTGAACCTGGAATCACTTGGCCCTCTATTAAGATTTTGGACAATATGGATACCATTGATAATGTTCTAATAGGGCTTTATCACTCTTAGTTCACCACTTCAGTTGTCCAAGACAGTATTTGCATTCGATGACATCCCCTTCACCGGTATAATGAATTCTGCAAGAACTATTGTATTGGCACTTAAAATAGTCTTCTGCAGTGGTCAATTTCAAAATGTTTGTTTTTGCACTTTAATTTTTCTCAACATTAAACTTTTCCTCCTTATTTCTATTGGAAGGTAACTCCATAGTTTGCAGTTGTGCTAATGCTAGCTAACTTCCCATATAGAATAAAAATGTATTGCAATGCAGTTCAGTATAGCACATGCATTGCCACATATTTAGAATGCATTTTAAAAAATATTGCTACTTGCCGAATGCATTGAAAATTGCATTTATAATATATTTGTGCCAATTTTTGTATATTTTAAATGTATTTAAAATGCAATTAATAAATATATTTTTTATGCATTTTTGTTCCATATGGGTTGCTCAAACTTTATATTTTCAATTACCAGCATTTGATTTGGGGACAATGAATTAACCTGTTTGCATGTATGTCTTTCAAACATTAAGCATACACAGATCTCAGTTCTTAATTGTTGAAAGCTGGCCACTCACAGCTATGTTTGGTTCATTCAACCTAATTGTCAAAGCACTATCACATGCAACAGACATGATACCATCTAAGGTTAAAATTCCCATATAAATCTATATGGGTTTAAGGTTTTCAATGGGTTTCAATGGGTAACATGGGTTCCCTAACAATAATGGGAAATTTTAAGGGTTACAAGTATATTGTAGGTTTTGATGGTCGGTTATGAGTAATACCGAAAATTGAAAACTGGAAAATTGGCCGAAATTCCTCTAAATATTCCCTATTCATGGGTCCCATGTGGAAATTTTTATGGGGCTTTTAATCTAGTATGCACCAAAAGCCATAAGTTATAATAAAAAATTATTATTAAATTTTGCTCTTTTGACATTTAACTGTGGGCAGATTAAATAGCAAACGGAAACAAACTGCTTATTTTTAATAAGAAAAAATATATAAAAAAATAAAAAATTTGTTTTTTGACTTGACCCATTTTATAGTCAAAGCACCGACACAAGCAAGAGACATGATATCATGCACCAAAAGCTGTCAAGAAAGTATGATGTTCATTCAGAGAATTAAAGAACTGGAAGAAAAATTGAAGCAAAATGAAATTAAAATACAAAAAAAGGGAAATGAAGACATGGAATTAAAGGCAATAATTTACAAATTAATGAAAATAATTAGGGGAGACGAAAGAAAACATAAAATAGGATGAAAAATTATAAAAGTAAACTAAGAAGATAAAAACTCAAATTTAGTGTAGTGTTTCATATGTTAAATAAATATATTATTATATTTACTTCAAATTTGAATTTTTTTGCATTTTAATAATTTTATTACACTTTATGTGGAAATATGGTTTTTTATGGCAATTGTTGGAAAACCATGAGGGAAACTACACACCAAATGCAGCAGGCTTAACTGCCAATGCAGCAACTAAGCGCGCACGCGAAAAAGTATGCGAGAAACGATGCACCAAATGCAGCAGGTGTGTCTGCCAATGCAACAGCCAAGCATACAGGTGCTATTTTTCCTTAATTTTACTTTTGCTATTGCTTTGATTAATTTTTTTTTAAGATAAAATATAAGTTTTAAATAAATATATTTTTCTTTTATTTATATACATATACATATTGTTTTTTAAACAAAATTTAAATTTGACCATGATTGTTGAATCTGAGAATTAAAAAATTTCCTATTTTTCAGAAAAAGGTTAAAATTAAAATGGTTTAAATTTTGTCATTTTATATTCTTTTCCAATAAATTAAATATTGTTAAACTTACTTCTTTAGTCCGGTTTTCTTATTTTACTTTTAGAATACTTTAATACCTGTGGTGAGTGCCATTATTATTGTCCCACAAGCAGCATCATTCTTTTTTCCCACTCATCCCACTTTTTTTCTTTAGCCTTGAAATCTGCCTCCCCCTCCTGTGTGATGGTTTATCCTTGACTATTGCTGTTCTCCATAGTTCTTCTTTTTTTTAAATAGTTTTCTACTTTTCTAGCTTACAAAATATAATTTCCCTAATTTAAAAGCTCGTCATTGTTCAATGGCTTGTTAGTTTCCATTTTTCACTAATTTTTTTCCTCTTCTTATCTTGCTTTAAACTTATAACTTACAAGGAGTGCTTCCCTACTTGTGCACCTCCAATTTGCAAAAATTTAAAGAAATGAATCGATTATTAGTTAACTAAAACATTGCCACAATCTTAAGACACAATTAATATTGTTAAATTTATAACCAAATAATGCATGTTTTCCCATAGAAAAAAATCAAACTTTTTTCCTATTGGAAAACATGAATTATAATAATGCATAATAATGCATACTAAAAATTTAAAATTATTTTTTACTATAAACACAGCAGCCAAAATAGCAAAGTAAGTGCATGTAAGAGAAATTTACTACTTTAATTTTAAATAATGGTAATAATATAGTAGTAGCACTATTTTTAATTGAAAATTAGAAATAATAATGCACTACTGTTTTAGATATCAGGGACAACATTGTATTTAGGTTATTGAATCAGAAAAATAATTTTATCTTGTTAATCTGTGAAAAATTTTCTAAAACATATTTAAAAGCAATTTGCAAAAAGAGTTTAAAAACTTTCAAAAACTCTAACAGAGAAGTACTATGGACTTGAGTTGCTGCAATTGCTATGATTTTAAACAAATAATTACATTGTTGGCTAAATAAAGCAGTGACACCAATTAAAATTAGCTATATTTTATCATTAGGGCAAGCAAGCCCTTTACTATTCAGTTTTTGGATTTTGTCAGCCTTTTTAACTCAAAAACTATAACATGTAGTAATGTGAAATTTTCTGAGTATAATGAATGTGATATGTAGATAGGCAGATTGAACTTTGTTTAGTGGTTATGGACAAAACAAAAGGAGAGTGTGAAATATTCAATATACCTAAAATGTAAATTTCCAACTTTTGTTATTAATTAAATTTGCGACCTTTATCAACAACAGACCAAAAAGGAGAGTTAAATGCAAAGAATTTGTATGTTATTGCATATTTTGACCATAATATCCCCACTTATATAATTAAAACTCACTGTTTTAAGTTAAAAATCTTCTACTTTAAAAATCATAAATCCAAATACAAGCCATACCTCCTTATACCAGACTGCAAGAGGAATGCAAAATTTGTTTCTTATAACGAGAGCTTGTTATTTAAAAAACCTTGCTATAACAAATTTATTCGTTATAATGAAAAAATAAAAAAAATACTATTAAACTAGAAATGTTAGTTATTACAAAACCATTTTCCATTTCCAGTGGAAGGTTTTGTTGGTTAAAACAAAATTTTGTTATATTAAAATACATCAAAGCAAAATTCTGTTATAATAATTAAGATATAAATTTAACCAAATAATCAATTTAATGAAAAGTATATGGTTTGTTTGCTCCATTTTTTGAAGCAATGTGCATAAAGACTACATTTTCAACCTGGAAATGTTTGATACAAAGAAATGAGTTTCAACTTTTGGTTGAAAGTTTGTTCTTTAAAACAAAATTTCATAATCTTGAAATTTGAAATAACGAAATTTTTTAGAATGAAATTAACAGGGCATCAAACAAAGCAAAAATTTTGCTACATTAAGGAATTTGTTATATTGTGGTTCATTATAGGGAGGTTTGACCTGTAGAAAAGAATACCTTTGCACAATTACTCAAAGAATGTGTAGAAAGACAATATGCACCATTATTCCAAAAGACCTAAGTTATTAGTTTATAGTAACATTCTAAGTAGTTAAATATAGGTGCAGAAAAATTGTATCTACTGAACTCTTTGGAAAAAATCAAGATTACCCAGTAAAAATAGTTTTATAAGATATGTCTAATAATTAAATGTCTAATAAGACATTTAATAGGATTAGTGTTTTTTTTCTTAATGACTTGTGTTAAATGAACTTTTAATTTCATGAATTACTTAATGCTCCAAGGGGTCTAACAATATTGTGTTGCACAAGTGTGACATAGGGGGGATGGAGGTAAAATAAAAGCATTACTAACACGATAGAAATTTGTCTAAAATTGCTGTAATCTTTTAAGTTCGGTTACTTATTTGATATTTATTTATAATTTGTTAATGTTTTTTAATACACAAACACGCGAACAATGAATAAATTTGATTTAGCAATTATTTAGTAACAATTTGGCAAATTTTTAAGATTTGCAATGTTACAGAAAGGGAGGGTGGAAGCAGAAATGCTTGTTACGAAAGTATTACAAGGGGAGGGGGAAGAGAGTTTAAAAATTGCCATTTTTTGCATTACATAATTTATGGACGACCTCTTGTGGCATTGTGAAAAAATTGAAATCGAAAAAATTCCAATTAACAAATTAAATAATAATAATAATAGCTTCATTCAATGGCATATGCTGTAATGAACTTTGAATCGATATATCATGTTTAATTATACAATATAATTAATACTGCCCTCCATTTTGATTATCATTAGAATAAAGATTTTCATTGCAAGCATTAAAAACATAATTTGGAGTGGTTGACTATGACAAATGATTTCTTGTAGGGCAACTTCAATCTCATAACTGTAAGACAAGATACTTATTCACTCGCTTGCCCGATCTGCAAGGATGCAGAGTCACAGTGTATTCTTACACACGGTGCAACATGAATGAAGATGAGACAATGCAAATATGCACGATGCATGTTTTTTTCCTAAGTAAAGTTATTTAGACATCCATCATTTGATAAATTATTTCATAATTTGTAGCAACTGAAAGTGTTTACTCACAACAGTCAACAGGAGGGAAGCTTCCAAGCCCTAGCTTTCTCATGGGCCCCTTTATAGTACACCATCAAAGGGGTCCTTGATGGTGGCACCAATAAGGCTTATAGGTGATCTTTTCTAATTTTTCCTTTTTTCCATTTTTTTGTTGAAGATGAAATCTGGGCTCCCGGTTATTTTTTATCCATTTAGGGTGTTATGTTTCTTTGGTTGGACAAATGATGGAGAATAGGTTACTTATGCCAGTATGCTAGTAGCATGCTGGACCCACAAAACTAGGTCAGAGAGTAAAGGTAATGCAGTGGGAGTTCTTGGATGTCTCTAAGCCCAGGAAGTCAGCTTTCATCACTTTTTCTGTCTTGGAAATGTGATGGAAGCTGTCATCCTTCTGATACAAAGCAAAGGGCAAATGATACATCATACATTCTATTTAGTTATGGTATCTTCTCTTCCTCTGCTTTGATCTAGTGAGGTATTTTAAAATTATAGTTTGTTTTTTCTATTTTGGTTGTGCTAGTAGTTTCTTTGTATTGTTTGTCATGTATTGGGTATTCTGTACTTTCAATCTCGGTATTTGACTGTTTTTCTTGGAGTGCATAAATGGATTGTTTTAAATATAGATGTGTATTTTTTGTGTCTTGTTTTGTTTACATTCATGTATGGCCACACTAGCTGCTAGCGACCTTAAACTTCATATCACTACCACCATTTACTGACATGACAAGTCACTTCAATATTCCAATATGGATGTAGATAACTGTCCAGCTGTGATACAGCAATTATCAGAATTATCACAAGTTGCACACAATAAATAGAACAATTAACTGGTATTTACAGTTATGTTGAACACTTACTTTAGCAAAAATAAAAATAATATACGATTGATCTATAATAAAAAAAATTAAATGCCTGTTCCGTATGGACTTTGGTGTATATAACAACTTTTGGACTGAAAATGTTTCTCTAATGATTTAGAATTTAGCCAGGCACCGATGTCATAACTCATTTCTGAAATCACCAAATAATTTCTCCTCACTTTCTGTAAAGATTAAATAACTTTGTTGTAATAAATTTAATTTTAATTAAGTTATTAATAAAAGCACTAGACATTATTTTCAACTTTTTTACTTAATTGCTCATTGTATACAAATGATTTATATTGTTTTTAATCTGCCATTTTGAGTTATGGTAGATCAACAGACTTGACACATTCTCTTAAAACACTATAAATTGTCGAGTTCCTGAATTTACTGATCTCGATAGTTCAAACCACTCATTAATATTCTCAGCAATTATTATGATAGTGAAATGGATAAGAGGTTATTAGTTAAAACAAATTAAAATCTTGTTTAATTAGATAAGTACATAGGCCAGAACCTTTACAAAGCATCGAAATAGACAATTAAGTAATAGTATGATAATAATAAGCAACTTGTGTTGCAAATTCTATTCGCAATGAGAATTATATGGTGATCCAAAGGACTTTGCAGTTAGCACACATCAGTGCTTATTTTGTTGTTGGGACAAAGGTGAAGGTTGACCTGATGTTTTGGGTGTGGTGGTCCCTATAATCTCAAATCCTACAATGTCGAATCCCACAATGTTGAAGGTGAAAATGTCAAAACGAAAATGTCAAATGTAATTATAGAAAAAAAAGAAAAACATTAAATGTTAAACAATAGGTGCATTCATTCTTATAAACGGAATTAAAAACCGTTTATTAATAATAAAAATAAATTGTTGCATTCAGTTATTTGTTTCATTTATTTATCTTGTTTATCAAAAACAAAAAAATTATCATTAAGTATCATTTTCATTTATGTAAAAATTGATATAAAAACCTGAAAAACCTGAAAAACAGATAATTGAATGCAGCTAATGTTTTTAGCATTTTCTTTTTTGCAAAACCATTTATGCAAAATATGATATCAAATGGGTGAAATTTTGACTACTTTAAACGGAATAAACAAAATAAACAGTTTATTTCATTGATTGTATCTAATGATAGCATTCTACTGACAACGAGTGCTTCCCTACTCGCCAGCCTTCAATTTGCATAAATTTAAGGAAATAATTCGATTATTAGTTATCTAAAACACTGCCCCAATCTTAAGACCCAATTCATTTAAAAGAAATTAATATTGTTAAACTTATAGCCTAATAATGCACTTTTTTCCTATGGGAAAGTATGTATTATTAGACTATAAGTTATAAGACTATTAATTTCATTTAAACTAATTGGGTCTTAAGATTGTTGAAGCGTTTAACTAATAATTGAATTATTTCTTTAAATTTAAGCAAATTGGAAGTGGGCAAGTAGGGAAGCACTCCTTGTGAGATTGTTTTAAGATTTAATTGAGACATCATTTTATCTGTAGGTTTGCTAAAATATAAGAGTTTTTACTTTTTTGCAAACCTTTAGTTTTTTGTTGTTATGCAGTTACTATTTTGTTAGCATGTATTGTCAAATATATATAACAACATTTTTAAATACACAACTTGTAAAGTTAGAAATGCTGTTAATGTATTTGTAGTACTAATATTTTTCTAAAGCTTGAAGAATACATTTTTTTGTTTGTGCATAACTTATCTATTTTATGGCATATATGAATGATAATACAGATAAAATTGATGTTTGCTTGATATGTTCACTTGAAACTTACTATAAAATAATTGAGTAAATTTTAAGTTCATATTTTTTTTCATGTATAGCCAAGATCTTCTACTGCAACAAGCAGTTCTAGTTTTGCATCAGGGGCATCACCAGGAAATAGATCACCAAAAAATAAAGGGCAAAATTCAGCAGCAAACAGTCCTGCAAGATTGGATTTGTTAGGAAATGAATTGGTGGAGGAATCCAAGGATCAAAGGTTAATAAATCATGAAGGTACATCCTGTTCAACCAAGAAGGCTGAAAGTATTGCATGTGGAAGATATTTTAAAGAAGATAAAGAAAAAAATGAGGAATCTCTAGTTGAATCATCATCATTATTTAATCAGTTACCTCCTGCTATGTTTGGTTGGTAATATACAATGAATTTTTTTGATTATTAATAATAAAATATTTTTATTAGGTCTAGCTGAATGGGACGATACAGATGGCAAAATTTTGGCACAAGTTTTAGCTGCTTCTCAACAAGAATATTTAGACTGCTTAAAACGCACAGCAAAGGAGTCATCCTGTAATGATGATACAATCAGTTAACAGGAGCTTATATTAATAACAGAGCATTGTCATTTACAAATATTTGATTTATCAGCTGTTAATATAATTTAAAAATTTATAATCAGTTATATTTTACCTGGTTCTATTATATTATATGCAATTTTTCTTTATGAATACTTCAAAGAAATGTTCTATTGTAGTTAAGTCTTGTTTTAAGTTGTTGCTGATTTACATTTGTGTCAAGTCTCAGAAAATATAAAAATTGTTTTTCAGTAAACTTTATAAGGTTTTTGACATGCTGAATACAATATGTAACAAGAATAATATTTCTTTGTTGGTGTGCAATAAATAAATTTAAAAATAGTTCATATCTTTGAGTTACAATGAGCGTACGTTTTAGTTAGGCTTGTTTGGCAACAATTACAGTTAACTTAACTTTTTTTATTCTGTATTCAGGTTCACTGCTATAGCAATGGAGCATGAGGTTATTGTTCTTATTGCAACTTGATCAGTTTTTATCGCCATCTTTGTTAACTGTAAAACAAAACAGAAAAAAAGAATTTTTAAACTAGGTTTATGTGATAAAGGATTTGTTGGTCTGTGTAATTTAAAATTAGTATTTTAAAATTATTATCTTTTGATGTTCTTTTTTATTAGTGACGATATGAAAGTTTTTGGCCTTTCCTATTTGGTACAACCTCAATCAATGGGAAAACCTAGAAAAACCAACCACCAATCCTAATCATGGGAAATTAATGTTCAAATAATTATATAAGGCGATGTGGTTTACAAAATAAAATGATCTGTTCCACAGGCCATTCATTCACATCCTATGGACATCCTGTGGAGCAGTTTTTACTGCCATAGTTCCCAAGAAATGATATCCGTAGGACGTCTCTACAGATCTATTGACATCTACAGGACTTATTTTGGATATCTAATGCTAAAAATAGATGTCATGTGGATGTCCCTTGGATTGCATAATATTTATTTAGGCATTAATAATTTTCATGCAAATTTAAAAAAAAAACATTTTATTTATAATTATATGCTATTCACAATTATATTCAATTTATACATATTTAATTTACAATTATATTGAATTTATAATAACAATTAAACTAAATTGAATATAATTTAAAAAAAAACCAAAAGGAAGATGAGTTTCAAATTAAATATTAAATAGGATTTTTAAAGAAACTAAAAATTGCCTATTATCAGGTCAAAATCCAGTCCTTTGAGTCATAAAAATTAGTGATTTTGGTCTTATGAGAAATATTTACAAAAATGATTATTATCTCAAAAAAGAAGTGGTTTTTCACCAATGTGTTAGTTATCTCTGGGAACTTTAACAAATAGCATATTTACCACATAGTCAGATGCTTGGTAAGTAATTTCCTAATTTAAAATTAACTTCTACTACAATAGTGTTTATCATCATTGGAATCGGTGTCTTCATCTGATGAAGTAAGGTTTTGTAATTCATCTCTTATTTCAGGAGCATGACTAAAATATAAATGTAAATATATTTTAACTAATTATATTTTTTTGTTGTATGCTATTTAATAGTTTAAAGTGGATGTTTCCGATACTAACATTAGTTGCAGGTCATACCATTCAATGATCAATTGAATCATTCCAGCTCAAATACATTGTGAATTATTCCATTTTTCAACCCAGATCCCTAACCCTAACTGCTAATGGTAGTTTAACTGTGATTAACTGCCATAGAATGTCTCAAAAAATCCATTCTTTGATTTTTGAGATAAGTCAAGGTATCATAATCCTTGAGATAAGTCTTATTCATTAAAAGCCTTTATAAAAAAATTTGATCATTTTGAGATCATTTTGAGAACATTTCTAATTCATAAACTGATCATTTTTTGATCTTCTAAAAATCATTTTTTGGACAGTTCATCATAATTTTTAATCATAAATGTCCATAATGTAATCAAGTAATGATTAAATGATTAAATATTGATCAAAATATATATTAATAATTAATCATTATTTGGTTAGTATAAGATCATTTTGTAATCATTTAATGTTCATAAAATGATCATTTTTTGGTCTTTTAAAAATCAATTTATAGTCATTTAATGTTCATAAAAAGATCATTTTTTTGGTCATTTAAAAATCAATTTATGGTCATTTAATGTTCATAAAATGATCATTTTTTGGTCTTTTTAAAATCAATTAATATTTATTTTTCATTAATAAATTGATCATTTTCTGATCTTTTAAAAATCAATTTATACCTGCAAATGAACCAACTTTTGCCATCACCAATCTTTTTTTGGAAAAAGGAAAAAATGGAAAATGTAAGATATAATGAGAAAAAAGTAAAATAAGTTTATTTTATCACAAATTAAAAAGGCATATACACGTAAACTCAGATTAGTAACACTTATAACAACTAGAAAAAACATTAAAAAAGCATTGAAAAAACATTAGCTGCATTCAATTATCTGTTTTTCTTGTTTATTTCTTGTTTTTTAAAAACAATTTTTCCATAGATGAAAACGATTTTTAATGATAATTTTTTGTTTTTGATAAACAAGATAAATGAATAAAACAAATGACTGAATGCAACTATTGAAAATACATTGAAAAAACACTTGAAAAAATGACTACACTCTAAGAAATGAGAGGTGTAACAGGGTATATTAAGATATTTTACACTTAAAAAGGTGTAAAAAGACAATGGAAATTCAAAAGGTGTGTCGTATTGTAACGAGATTAAAAGTCTCGTAGTTTCTTTTATAGTGCCCGACCTTAAAGTCGAGCAGGAAGTTGTAAATAATTAAATAGTATTTCTTTAACCAAAGAAATATTAATTAATTATAAAGGTTTTGTGCGTGAATGTCCCTGTTTAGACGTGTGTGGCTATAAATAACTCGTAACTAGGTTAATGATAACCAGATGTATTTATGAGAGCACACGTCCTCGTTGTAGCAAATGACCATTAGATGGCATTTGGTGGACGACTTTGGCCATTTCATCCGATTGGATGAAAGTGGAAGAGTCCGAGT
>JAQFZU010000257.1:0-35098 GCA_034696185.1 Henia vesuviana | reverse complement strand
AAAAAAAAACTTAAAAAATATTTTTTATTGAAAAAACCAAAATAAAACCCCAAATTCCCACATTATCAACACTGACTTCAATTTCAAAACTTATCACTTATTTACCCCTCCTGATTATAACAACATCAATCACTACTCCCTCCCCCCCACCACCCCATACCCCCATTTATAAAAACTGAAAATAGAAAATTTCGAAACAAACAAAAGTCAATGCTCGTTTCATTTCCAACAAAAAAAATTCACAGATGTCATCTTTTGTCCCATCTAAAAAACCAACAAACGCAAAAAACGAAGCCGCAGATGTTCATCAACTCTCCCCTCCTACCCCAAATGTCCACCCTCTTAAGCTCACCTTCATTTTTACGACTTAGGCGCGACAGGTGGCTCGTCTCGACCCATTTAACACCTTTAACTAATTTCTTTACAATTTTTTTAAGTTCAAAACCCCCTTTATCCATCTCAAACCCCTATTCTCCTTATAAGATGTTCGTGGACCCCTTTTTTGCATTTCTGATTGATTGATGGACGGAAAGGAGAAAGGGTGTTTCAAGGTCAAGTTGATTGGTCTGAAAAGAGAGGGGGGGTGAAGGGGGTACTTGATGGGGCCTTGAAAAGAGCGAAACAGAAAAGAAGAGGAAAAAGGGGGCAAATTTATATAAAAAAAAGTAGTTGATTGTGACCTGATTTCGAAATTTTGTAACAATGGCATTGAAGGTTGTTGCGTCATAACGAAAACGACCGTTGCATTTGTAAAGACTTTTCAATTGTTGGTATTTGATGTTTGCTCGATTTTTGGATATGTCAAAAGGACGTATTATCGAGGTTATTAAGTGGTATAAGGAGCTTGTGCGTGTTTAAATAGGGTTGACGTGTGTGTCTTCTTGACTTTAAGTGATGTCGAAATGACATTTGAAAAGCAAAATGATGAATGAATAAAATATCGAGAATGTCGAATATTTTTTATTCTTTTCAGTGAATTCCTATTGAAATTCCAAGTGAAATTTGATATTGTATTTAATACGAGGAAAAATATGTGATAAAATCGAATAAATCTTAACAGTTCTTTAGACTTCAAACCTTAAATTGTTATGTTTTGCCATTGATTTCGTATCCGTAAAGAAATTGATAAGTTGAAGAAAAATATTTAAAATGATAAAAATGTTGAAGTCATAAGTTGACGTCGAAGGGTTTTTAGGTGTGTTTTTAGGGTGTGTTGTGGGTTCCATGTCCTTTTCCAACTTTATTGTAGCGATAAATTGGTCAAGACGAAGCGAAGAAAGAAAGAAAAAGCCAAGCTTTTTCAAGGCTAACGTCGTTCGTTGAAGGTCTGTTGTAAGTTCAAGGAACTACACGCGACCTACACTCACTCACTAACTTAACTCTCATCAGTGTGTTGAACCCGACGCCATATTGAAACTGTCTGCATCCGTCAGCTCAATAAAATCACTTTTTAATTTAATTTTACTTTTTATTACGAAAAATTGAAATTATTTTCGATTTTATTTTTTATTTTTTAATTGGAAAATTTAAAAAAAAAATTTTAAATAAATATTAAAAAAAAAATTATTTTTAGTGGCCATTTTGTTTTTATATAAACAAAATTAAAATTTATTTTAAAAAAATTTATTAAAATTTTTAAATAAAAATTTTTTTTTTTAAATAGAAAATTATAATAAAAAAAAAATTTAATTCCCGCCATTTTGGTTTTACCCATCCTCCCATGTCTGGTTAGTTTCTTTGTTTATATTATAGAGATGTATCAGTGGCAACATCAAGGTCACAATGTTTGTTAAAAGTGCCAACTGCTTGTCCTTGTCCGCCTTTCACCATTGGCCATACGAGGATCATCCGAGACTCGCAGTGAAAATTAAATATTAAAAAACTCCATTTGGGTTAATTTGATTTAAGGTATTTATTTAAACACAATTGAATATTGCTTTTACTAGGAAATTTTTCAAGGTCTGTGGATGTTGGAAATAGGATTTTTTTTGGCTGATTTTCAATGGGAAACAAAAATAAATCGGAGACACGGGGACATCGATCTGGTTTAATCTAGTCTTGTATCAGGTGAAATTATTCATTAAATATCGTGTGATGCTAAATTACAATTTGAATAAATTAAAATTATAAAATAATTAATTTCGTTATAAATATAAATTGTTTGAGAAATTTAATTATTTTTAGTTATTTTTTAAATTTTTTATTTTGACCGTAGCATCACGTAGCATTAGTAGATTTGTTTTGGGTTCACTTTCTAATATACAACATTGATCATGTTCCGTAGAGGTTGATGGCTGCTTGTTCGGGGTGGTTAACCCTAACCTGAAATTCTCTTTCTTAGTCTTGTCTGTAAATAAAAAAAAATTAAAATAAAATTTTTAAGTAGAAAAACCCGCCCTTGACCTTGAATAAAGGAAAAAAAATTTTTTTGAGGGGGAATTTTAAATGAAAGGGGGAGCCCTATCTTAAGAAGCCTAAAAAAATAAAGAAATGTTGGGGGGAAAGAGGTTGGTGAAGAATAAAAAGAAAAAAGTGGAAGGGATAAAAAAAACAAGTGTAAAAGGAGGGGTTGAGGAAAGGGAATGTGGGTTTGTGAGTGAAGGATGATGATGGGGGGAGGGGGGGGTAGGGAATTGAGTTCACTGCCCCATTTGATTGACAATTGAATTTTTTTTTTTATATTTAAAGTATTAGAATTTTTTTGTGGAAAAAAATTACAAACTTTGGAATTTTTTTTTTAAGTGAAAAATTCGAATTTGAAAAAGACATGAAAAATTTTGAAATTTTTGAAAAAATAAATGGAAATTGGAAATTAATTTTTTTTTTTAAGTTAAAAAAAATTGAATTTTATAAAATATTTTTTTTTTTTAAATTCCAATTTTTATTGCGCCATTTAAAAGCCAACTATTGTTGAAAATCCACGTGTTGGAACAATTTGACCTTTCGTCAAACATGGTTTGGTTCAATGCCACAGTTTGAATCATCAATTCGAGTGTATTTTGAAAAAAAAAAATTTTAAATTCAATTCGAGTCTTCAAGTTCGAATTTCATCTCATTTTTTTTCGCTTTTTCCCCTTTCAAACTTCGTCTAACTTCACTGCGGGACACTTCGTTTCGAGTTTTCTTATTGGTCGGGGTCAAGGGCCCGCTAACCTGGTCCTTGTAACACTGACACTTATTAGCCTCAGTTTGTTGCTCCGTACAGAGGAGAGTGAACTTAAGCCTCGTTTTCAAGGTTTTCTTTCGCCTTTTATTAAACATTTACATTTTTTAAAAACATTTTATAAAGAAAATTCTTCGAATAAAATAGAAAAAAAATTTTCCAAAATTTATTTTTAAAAAAAATTTCTTAAAAAATAAATTATTTCAAATATTTTGCTAGTGAAAGGATTATGTTTGTGATAATGAACTCTGGGAATGGTCATTGAACCTACTTTTACCTATTAGAAATTGTAATGGAAAAACTTTCATTTTCCTTTGAATATTGTTTAAGCTGTTTAAACACTTGTGTATTCTTTACATTTAGTGTTAAAGAGTTTCATTATAGTGGTGGGTGGAAGGGAAGGGGTGGAGTGTCAAGTTGATCGAGTTGAGTTTCAATTGCAATTGAAGGTAATTGTTGAGCTTGTGCAGTTTGAAATTTCCAGGAAATATTTGTTTTGTTGATTGTGGGTGCATCTGTGTTACATGTAATGGATGGAGACTCTTCCCAGAATGCAGCAGTTTGAAGGGGAATGCCCCCTTTTACACCTTGATTACTCATCTCTGCACATCTTTTACTGAATAGTCCAAGGGCATCACTCGATATAAAAATAATTTTTTACAGCTTTTTTAAATTAATTAATTAATTTAATAATTATTATTGGTTAGTCATTTTCGACATTCCATTTTTCATCATCAATTACTTTATTGCGACTGAAAAAAAAATTATTTTTTTTTTGAAAATAATAAATTGTCAGCCATTTTGGATGAAGTGAAAAAAAAGTGAGTTGATTGTCTCTTCAACTGTTGTGTTCAACTCAGTTTTATTGATTTACAGCAATGTCATTGCCCTGCAACCAAAGCAAATTGAGTTAGGCTTAATGATAAAACCTAGAGTAACTTCACTCGTAACAAAAGTTGTTGAAAAAAACTGATACTAATTAATGATTTTTATCTTTGGGTAATTCCCTTAAATTAATTTCTCATTTCCACTACTTATATTAATTAATATAAGGGGAAGCTATTTAATATCCACTTTATTTTAAGATGGATTTTGCACTTTTATATTCTTGGCTGCGTCTGCTTCTTGAACTTGAGTTGGAGGTGTCAATAAACTTGGGGAGTGCGGGGAATGTGTTACAATGACCCCAAAGACAAGAGAGAGGAGAAGAAGAAGAAAGAGAAAAAATGTTGAAGGCCAAGGTTCTCGAGCCAAAGAAAGCGACCTCCATTTTCTTTTTTGTTTTTTTAACTTTAAAAACAAAAACTAATGTTGAAAACTTAACTTTTCTTTTTATTCAACACAAGAAATTTTTTAAAAAAAATTTTACTTCTTTTAAATTTTAAATTTCTAAAAGTTTGTTTTGAAGTTTTTTTTTTTATCCAATTTATTTATACAGGCAAATGTGGGGAATTGGAATTAGGCTTAAATGTATAATGTATGTGTAAATATTTTTTTAAACGTTTTTTTAGGGCTCATGGGCACTGAGGGTAATTAATTACAAGCCTAATTTGACACTTTTCAATGTTTTAATTAACTAATTTTTAATTTTAAACTGAAAATACTAAATATATTGGGTAATAATTATAACTAAAAAAAAACCCAAAAACCAAAAACCCAAATGCCATAAAACCCTTATTTAAGGCTTAACAAAAATTCATCTTCCCCCTTTCAACATAAGAAACCAAAAGAAAAAAGAAATTGCTTTCTCCCATCAATACTCATGTACATCAATACCACATAGACAATCCCCATCCATTAGCTAGCACTGAATATTCACATGTTGGTCACTAATATAGAAAAGGGTGCATTGACCTTGGATATCAGGGCAACGACCAGGACCCAGGTAACACGAGAGAAAGAAAGAAAGAAGAGGGTGGGATTTAGTTACTTGGGGAAACTAAAAAAAAAGGGTGAATGATTTGAAGGGTATTTCTTATACCATCACTCGAGGCTTTTTATTTCCCTTCAAATCGTCCAGATTTCCCCATACAATATTGACAGGTGCGCTTTAACCACCAACTCGAGATACCCAAAGATGTCCAAAGTTCGAATTTTTGTGGGTGTGGGAAGGGGAGGGGGTTATTGGTCATACAAACAAGTTATTTTAAGCTACGAGGGCCAATGACCGGGATGGGTGGGAAAGTGGCTGCTGATGCGTCGTAACTACCCCTTGCCCCCTCCCCCCCCTCCCTGCCCCCTCTCTCTTTAGCTTTCTAGTCTTGTGTGGTTATTTTTGGATTCGACTGTCTGCTGGAGTTCACTGGTTTGGATTTTTTTTTATTTTGGAGGTTGTAAAAGTGTTTTTGCAAGGTCAGTTGGTATTGCAGAATTGCTAGTCATCACTCATTGTTGCGCAAATGGTGGAGGGTCTAGTTTGAGGGGAGTTTTAAGGTGAGATATTGTTTGGAAATTGTTGATTGTTTATATTTATTTGTTGTGGTGCAATAATTAGTAAAATTGTGGGTTTGTTATTGGAGGAGGGAAGGGGATGGTAGTTGAGTTTTTATTCAGTTAATTATGGTTGAGTTGAAGAATTTAATAAATGATAATAATGATGATTTTTTTAGTTGTTTAGTTAATAATAGTATTTTTATTGTGTTTTACAGTAGTTAAAATGACTTTTTTTTTGTCTGATAAAATTTAGTATTTTTGTTTAATTTTTTAATCTTATGGGATTATTGGATTAACGATTTCATTCAACTCGGCGATAAAAATGGCGCATTTTTCCTCGAAATTTATCTCAGTTATCGACACGAAAAAACACGCCTTCGAAATCCATTATCTAAAACAAACAACTCTTTTGCTCTAGAAAAATAATAATAAAAAATGCATGGAAAAACATTATTTTTTTTGTTTCTAACCCATTCAAAATCCCCTAAAATTTTGATCGGACTTGTCGATAATAAAAATGCAAATAGTCATTAAAATTTTTCTCACAAATTTCAAAAATTTATTATTTTTACACATTTCCTCGTAGAAAAAAAAATAATAAAAAAAAATATTTCAAAATCATTTCCCTACCCCAAAATTCCATTGAACCAGGAAGTTTCCACCCCATAAGGGATGATGAAATAAAATGTCAAACCCCCACCCCCACGTCCCAACACCCCCTTCTCCAACTGTTATCCCTTTCAATTTGATCCCCATCACCTGCGCATCCGAATTTCTCATCCCCACCACTTTCAAACCCCCCAAAAATCATTTCTTTTCCCTTCCTTTTCCGGGGGAGCAGCTGAAAGTGAATTTTCAATGTTGTCAATAGCAACTGAGGTTTGTAAACAACCATTGAAATAGGCCTAACCGAGGACATTGACATCTGCAGGATTCTGGTGCGTTAAACACCTTTTATGGTACTAATACTAATAATAATAATAATAATAATAATAATGGAGGAAGTAGTTGGAGAAGGGAGGGGGGTTATTGTGGGGGTGGAATCGAAGTTAGTTATAGTTGTGTTTATGATGGAAAATGAGGAAATTTATACTGGGAGAAACGGAGCAGGCGGCAAAAGTGAAAGGAGATCTTGACCTCATAAGGGGCCACTCACTCACTTGAGCACTCTGGCGTTACCGAACCGTCGTTTCTTCCTACCTGTGTTTTTTCAAGGGCGAGTGAAATTTCTTAGTCTTAGGCCTACTTTACTTTCAATGGAAATTTATAATTTTTTTTTAAATTTTATTATAAAATTGACATTTGTAATCAACATTAATTTTCTATTTATTATAAAATTGATTTAATTTTTTTTAATTAGATAAAAATAGGCCTAATTTCCTACATTACCTGAAATTAAACAAATCCAATATCCAGTCCCAATTTCGTATTTTTAAAAAAAATATATAATCGAAACTATAAATAAACTGCAAAAATATTTTTTCCGACTCGAGACTTTAAGTGTTTTAAAAAAAAAAAAATTGTTATCAAACGAGAGCACAAAGGGTTAACTTCTGAGAGTGAGACCTTCATTCCACGGTCCCTCGGTCATTGACATCGTTGCTTCGCCTCGTGTTTGTGCTCCACTAACTAGAAAACCCACCAATCACGACCCTCGTTTCATCCCATCGCATTCCACTTCCCCTTTTCCCATTGGTTCGTATCGCCCTTTCCCTCGCGCTGTCTGGGCGTGTGGCAAAGCCGAGAGGGTGGAGATGAGTCGCTGTTAGCGCCAATCCACCGACTGGTGGCAGTTACTCCATCCAAACTGGGATTAAACAGGCCAGACCGAACCGAGCACTTTCACTATTAGTGCAACCCTCACTAGACGTTGGTCGGTGCACTCGACTTGGCTTTGAAATTTTTCTATTTCCAATTTCAACGTTGGTTCAACACAACAACAGATCACTGGATACGAACCAACTACTCATGAGTTGATCACAGGATTTCTTATAATATTTTTACCCATTGTTTTTTTATTTAAAAAAAAAAACAAATTTCATATCAAATCGAATATGATTCTCACCGAAAAGGACTTGCAATTGTTGAAAACACTTTCGAACAATGTTGTTCAAGATCAAAATAGGAAGGAACCAGAATTAAAAATCGGTGAGTAATTTGATATTTTCCCTTTAAAAAAAAAAAAAAATTCACCTTTTCTTTATTCCTTAACACGAGAGGTCAGTGTATTTGGTTTGTGTGTGGCCTTGGGTTTTTGCTGCTTTTGCTCTCTCGAGGCCACAGACCTCGTCTTAGTCAAGGTCAAAATCTTCCCACCCCCAACCCCGTGTTCGTTGCCCCTCGTTTGGTTAAGACCATTGTCGGTAGGGGGATGTTTGGGGGGAGGGGAATTTTGTTGTATTTTTATAGATACGATATTGATGCGAGTTGAATGACACACCTGCCGTTTGTTTATCAGCTTTTTTACAAACGAAAATTGATGTTTTAACTGAAATAATATTAAATATTATTTGAGATTTTTTTTTAAAGGCTTAAAAGGGTGAGTTTTTGGGTTCGTTATAATAATAGTAGAGAAAAATCGAAAGTTCGTGACACTGAAATGAGGTTATTGGCCGTGCTGACGACCCCAATATGGCGTCGGTACCCCTTTACACACCCATTGGGGTTGACTCACCTGTTTTAATGAGTGGGTTTTTTTGTATTGATTTTTTAATGGGTTTGTCATTTTTTTTTCTTTTTATTTTATTTTTTTTATTTTTTTTATTTTATTTAAAAATAAAATTTTGTTGAGAAATTATGGAAATAAATTTTTTAATTAAATATTTTTTTTTTAATTGCAGAATTTGATGGAACTACAGTTCTCTGTCGCGTTTGTGGAGACAAGGCCAGTGGGTTCCATTACGGTGTTCATTCGTGTGAAGGCTGCAAGGTAAAAATTTCACTTTCTTTTAATTTTATTCCCCTCATTTTTAAATATTAAGTCTGTTGAAAAATTCCCCCTTTTCTCATTAAAAAAAATTATAAAATGAAATTTGTGCTCGAAACTAATAATAATTTTGACCCGCTTTCGCCATCTGTTGGGTTCAGCTCTCATCTCCACCCACAATCCTCCTCTCGCATCCCCACATCCGTTCGTCATAGCAACTATGACGCGATGGCCTCGCGAGTTCAATCACCTGTTCCAATACAGAGATGGCTACTATCACACTGGCATACATCTGATCCCGACCAATCAGAGCTCGCCACGTCACAGCCCAAAGAATTCGGTTCAACGAACTCGACTATCGGAGGTCGCTGAACTTATCCGGCCGCCATTACCTTGGCTTACTTCGTGGCTATCGAGTCTCACTATCGCCCCTCCCTATTGGTCGATGACGTGGGCTGAAACGGGCCTCCCGATTGGTTGCCGCGGAATGTGGGTGACACGCCATAGCCTCAAGTTCATTGCACCGGGGTGAACGTTCGCTTGCCCCACTAACGACTCGTGCCTCCACCCTTCTCTAGCTATTTTTTTTTTATCAAACCGAGTCGCCATGTTGTTGTTATCGTTGTTGCTATGGTTACCCCGGTCCAACGGAAATGTGAACCGCTTGTTTTCGTTTAATGGCGAAGGGGAAAAAACTGATAAGAAAAATGTCGCAGGTGGAAAAATCGAGGGCTCAAAGGGCTAATTTGCGTTTTTTAAAGGGTAATTGTGAGTTCGAGAATTTTTGTGGGGAAAGGGTTTTGTGGGAAATAATTTAAAGGCTTTAATTTTATATTTAAAATAAAATCATTTTGAGGTCGAAAATGGTGGCTGTGTAATTTGATAGGTTTAAAAGATTTTCGATATTTTTAGATTGCTGAGGGTGGTGAGGGGAGTGGGTGGAAAGATGGCGTGCACCTGTGTAGACCATTAAATCATTTCTAATTATTTATGAAATGAAATGTTTTTTTTTTTAATTTACTTGTGCTCGCGTTGATTCATCATGCGATTTACCCATAATGCATTAGAACTCGTTTCCCTCGTGGCTTGATCCAACATGAGGGTCAATGTCAGGCCAAACCTTTCCCGCCCGACCCACTTTCTCCCGTGGAGAAGGAAGGGAATTTTCATGTTATTAGTTCTGCTGGACCCAACCGACTTAACGTGAAACAAACAAACAAATGCTCTACACAACAGGATGGGGTCGATGAACTTTTAGAGTCGAATCTTTTTTAAGTTTTTTTTTTTAATTTACATTTTTTTTTTCAAAATGTTTTTTCTGAACATTTTTTTTTATAAATTTTAATTATTTTTAATTAGGCCTAAAAAAATTTCTAAATAGAAAAATTAGCTTTAATAAATTATATACCAAACGTTAACCTTAAAAAAATAACCCAAAATAGTTTTTATCTAAACCTAATAAACCAAAAACAAACTTTAAGATCAAAATTCATCACAATTTAATCAGCAAAAAGCAAATAAACAAAATTAATCAATTTAAATTAAAAAAAAATTAAATTAATTAATTCTAAAAAAAAAAAAACAGTTTCAGTAGGGTAATAAGAAAATGGGGTATGGGTTTCTACCCACAAATAAATAAAAAAAAAAAAACAAAAAAAAAATTTTTTTAATGTAAAATAAGCCCAGCAGAGGTCATTCACCTGAATGTGTAGAGTGAGAGGGTGGTTGGGTGCATTAAGAGCACGCGCCGAGGTGAATGATCTCGAGTGACCCATCTTTTCGGCCCCTGCAGTTCAACGACCCCACCATTAAGATTACGGACTCTCCTCTGACATTGAAATCATCTCAAGCTAGAAAAAGTGGTTTTGACTCACTCCATTTTCACATCTTTTACAAATTTTTCATTCATTTCCGAATTTCAATTTTTAATTTCAAATTTTAAAATATTTTTTAAAAAGAAAATTTTTATTTAAAAAAAAAAATTTTGTTTTGAAAAAAATTTTTTAATATTAATATTTTAAATGAGAAATGATTCTGAGTATTTTTCCAAGAAATTTGGGTTATTTTAAGGGTTTTTAAACACCTGCTTTGGATTTAGTTTTCATCGCATTCCTTTCGCATATTTGCACTGAGGTGAATGACACTTCTCAGTTTCGTCTACGGGATGAAGTTCACGGCTTAAATTATCACGATATGAGTAATATTTTGGGTTGGGAAATGTATGTAAATAAAAAATAAGATTATTTTCTTCATTATAATGTGATACGAAAATAAATATTTTATTTATTTTAATTTTTTTTTATTGTTTTGTTTCATTTTCATTGAAATTTATTTATTTATTTATTTATTTATTTAGGGATTTTTCCGTCGCAGCATCCAACAGAAAATCCAATATCGCCCTTGCACCAAGAACCAACAATGTTCGATTCTCCGTATCAACCGCAACAGATGTCAGTACTGTCGACTCAAGAAATGTATCGCTGTCGGAATGTCTCGTGACGGTAAATGAAATTTCCATTTATTTCCGTTTTTCCATTTCGTAATATTCTTGGAAAAATTTATTTTAACATAAAATTAAAATTGTATTTGGTAAACTGAATTGAATGGCGAATGACGTCACATTTGGGTCAGGCCTTGTTAAATGGATGGAAGGGGTAAAGAGGAAGGAACAGAGTCGGAAGCTGATAGGTGGCGCTCTAAGCTCAGGTCACGGTCACAACCTCCTTTGGCTTCACCTGGACAGGTGTGCGTCTCTCAATTCACTGCATTCACTTCCGTAGTGGTTGGTGGAAGCGTCGCACCTCTTGTTTAGCTCCGAATGGATTGAGGTTTTTTTTACATTTTGAAATTTAAGTAATCTATGGTTGTATCGGTTTGCGCTTAACTATGATGATCTTGGACGAAATGAGTTTGGCGTTAGTCGCTAATGATTATCATCGTTTGACTTCTGCCAATAATCCACATTTCATGACACCAGGTGAGCATTTTTGTATTATTTCGGTAGGAAAAAATCGTTTAAGATTCTATTATATTCAAATCGAAGCAATTTTGTATCATTTCAAGAGTTTAAAACTCGTTTTTATTTTTATTGTCGTTTTTCTTCCGGATTTCCCGACGCACCAACCGATAAACGGCGTCGGCGCCATCTGGTGGCGCGCGTTTTAACTTTTATTTTTATTATTTTTTTTTTATAAAGAAAAAAATAGAAAAAATATTTATCGATTTTTGTTCTATATTTAGACGAAACAAAATAAGTATATAAAAACAAATGTAGAAATTTGAAAAACGAGCTCAAGGTTAAGTAATTTCCCATTTTCATACCAGGAAGTTTGAATATCGAGCGAAATAAGCTTCGAAATTCATTTCTATTTATTCTCTTTGGAAAAACGTTGAGCAATAAATTGATTTAAATGCGAGTTGTGTTTAAATTTAGTTTCTTCCGCTCCCGCCCTCGCCTTCTGGGAAGGCGAAATGACGTCGTTTAGTTCCCGATAAGCAAAAAAAAAAACAAACATAAATTTCTTTATTTTACCACTTTTTTCCCTAAACACGAACATATACTCCTATCTAAACATTTACTTCTCAAACCAAACGGAACCACATTCTTAAACCCATTAGTTTTATAGTTAAAACAAGGCATTTTTAGTTTATATACAAGAGTAAACAGATAAGTCTGGCCTTGTTCTACTTGTGGTCTTTGACGTAAATCGTATTGGAATTCTATTATTGAAATTAGAAACTTAAAAATGCGAACTTGAGACGAGTAAAAAGAAGTAACCAAAACTTAAAACCAAACCAAATTCCGGGATTAAAATATTTCTTGAAATTTTTTTTTTTAAAAAAATTTAAAAAAAAATTTTTTTTGTTTTAAAATAAAACGTAATTTAACCAAGATCGTTGAGTAGTTGTGACCTTGAGCGTTTCCAATCGCAGCCGAGTGGTGGCGCGTCGTCGTAGTGACGAAATTCGATAGAAAACATGTTTTTCTAAAAATGACTTTTATTCGCTAAAATGCATTAAGAAATTAATTTCGATTGAAATTTTCCAAAAATCGCGATCCGCAATAAGATTTAACGAGAATCAGGTAATGGAAAGTGATGATGAAGACGAGTCTTATGTAGGTCACTGGAATGAAGGGAGGAGAATCAAGGTCAAGGACAAAATGGCGCCCTCTCGGAGCATGCGAAGTAGTGACTCATTGGTAAAAGTGTAACGGGGTTTCGGAACTACTCAGTTTGCAATCGGCACCCGCCCGAGAAGCATCGGTTTTTACTTTTAATCGTTTAATTTATATTTTAAATTCAAAATTACACTCAATCGATCGAATGACTAATCGCTGTACGTATTTTAAATGGTTTTTTCCAAAAAAAATCTTTTAATTTTATTTTTTAAAACAATTTATTTTTTTACTAATTTTTTGTTTGTTTTTGTTTCGTTTCAGCTGTCCGGTTCGGGCGAGTGCCTAAACGGGAGAAAGCGAAGATTTTAGCGGCGATGCAGAGCGTGAATGCCCGGTCTCAGGAGCGCGCACTCGCGGCCGAGTTGGAAGACGAAGCGCGGCTCGTTGCGATCGTTATTAAAGCGCATGAACAAACATGCGATTATACGCAAGAAAAAGTCGCACCGTTGCTGCGAAGAGCCGTAGAGGAACCTGTTTACACACAATGTCCAACGCAATTGGTAAGTCTTATTAAAAATTAATTTTTAAAAACAATTTCCTAATGTTAAAAATGGCAAGTTTTTAAAAACCCAATACGAGCGGTTTAATCTGGCTGGTGGTCGGCCTTGGTTCACTATTGGCATACATCTCCGTTTATTTTCTCTAGATTTTTCTCAACTTTTTTTTTTTTGAAGGATTTGTTTGTTTAAAGTTGCGGGGGATTTAGTACTGCAATTGATTTTGCAATATTAAAAAAAATTTTTTTTATGGGATTTTCATTTTGATTTTCAAGGTCGGCGATCGAGGTCGCTGCTAACTTGAATTTAATGTTTTTCGATAGTGCAAGTGGAGAGTTTGTGACGTGTGCTATATTAGAGTTGTTGAGAGCTTGACCCAATTTCTCTGTTCGACCTTGATGGAGTGAAGATGATTTCCTTTTCTTTTTTTTTTTTCTTTTTTTAAATGGAATCGTTTTAATTTAATTTTTTTTTTATTTTGAAAATTTTTTTTTATTGTAACGATCGTAAAATTGTAAAACGAGTTGTGACTAATTTCGTGTTGGTGACCTCTAACGGTTGAATTTGAAAACTTAACATTTCCTCCTTGAGATCTTTCGAATGAAGCAGGCAATGACCTACTTGTTGAGTGAAACCAACACTCGATTTTCGCCTTCCGCCAATTTTATGAAGGCGAAACTTATTTCTAACCGACCTTGTCATTTTTGAAAAAGAAAATTAAAATCTGATAAATTTTAGGACGGAAAAATTATATATAAAAAAAATGATTTCGAAAGAAACGCAAGTTTTAACCTTGACCGCTGTTGATAAATCTATTTTGAATTCGACGCCATCTGTGCTCGGAATTGTCACTTAATGTGATTTGTCGATGGCCACTTGTATAATAATTCTTTTTATTCGTTGTTCGGTACCAGTAACGAGCGATTACTCGAATGCCATTGAGAACAGTACTCGCGGATTAAGCCCAACTCTTCATGTGGGTTAGTGGGCCAAGGTAGGCCTTTGAATGCGATTTTGGCGGCCACAAAACTCATTTCCCCTCGTATAGTGAGTGGTTGGAATATATGGGCCATTGGCATGGAAAATTGTTGTTCTAAAACGGTCGAAAAATAAATTTCACTTTTTTTTATTGTCAAATTATGTTTTAGGGTAAAACGAAAGGAAATTTTGAAATTGAAATTTAAAAAAATTTTTTTTTTATTTTATTTTAGGCTTGTCCATTGAATCCGAATCAACAGCCACTTCAAAATGGAATTTTGGAAGATTTTTCTGAACGATTTTCACCAGCGATTCGTGGTGTGGTCGAATTCGCTAAAAGAATCCCAGGGTTTAGTTTATTGTCGCAGGATGATCAAGTTACACTTCTCAAGGTAATAAAATGGAATTTTTTTTTTTTAAATTTAAATTTTTAATATTTTTATTTATTTATTTATTTAGGCTGGTGTATTCGAAGTTCTTTTGGTTCGTTTGGCGTGTATGTTTAACGCGCAAAACAACACGATGCTCTGTCTCAATGGGCAAGTTCTAAAACGAGAAAGTTTACACAGCACTAGTAATGCTCGATTCCTCATGGATTCGATGTTCGATTTTGCCGAACGTCTCAACCAATTGCATTTGAGCGACGACGATTTAGGACTGTTTTGTGCAGTAGTCATTATCGCTGCAGGTAAAATTCCACCCCTTTTTAACCTCATTTCCTATAATTCAAAAATAAGTCGTAAAATCAACAAACTATCGATTCACTCGTTTGTCAACACTAAACCTTGACCCGAAGACGAGACTCGAGTGAGTTTTATGGGGGATTTTTTTTTGCTTCTTTTACTATCGCGACAAGGTCGTCTCGATTCGGTCGCCATTTTCGTATGGCCGTGACCCAGATTTTGACCCTTGGGATTGTTATATATGAAAATATAAAAATAAAAAATAAAAATTTTTTTTATTACTTTTGTTATTACATAACGATATTATAATAGTAAATAATAATAATAATAATAATAATAAATAAAATAAAAAAATTATTTTGCAGATCGACCCGGATTGCGCAATGTGGAATTGGTCGAGAAAATGCAGTGCAAATTAATGCAGGCTTTACAAACCGCAGTATCGAAATCTCACGCCAACTTGCCCAACATGTTCCAAGAACTGATCAAGAAGATCCCCGATCTCCGTACGTTGAACACGCTTCACTCCGAGAAACTCCTCGCGTTTAAAATGGAACCTCGACACCCCGATGCAACTACCGTTTCGGCTTTGAGTGTGTCGGCACTTAACAACTACATGGCGACACCCACATGGGACGGCGGTTGTAACCAGGTGCCGCACCAAAGAGCGACACCGAGCGACGATTCGAAGAGCAGTTGGAGCGACCGCGATATGATGATGGCTCGATCACCGGGCCAACGCAGCTCGGCTGGCAGCGAGTGGAGTCTGGCCGAATCGAAGGAAATGGACTGCGAAGCCACGACTCCTTCGTTTAATGGATCAGACGAGAAGTCTCCTAAAACCGGCGACTGCGAGAGCGTGTGCTCGAACGAAGTGGCGCTCATCACCGAACTGCCTAATTCGGTGACTAAGAAGAGAACCAACCACGATGGGTCGTCCGAAGGTTGCGCGAGTTCCGGCGACGAAGGATCGGTTTCAGACGGTCACTTGGGCCGGAGGTGCCCTTTCAAGATGCGCAAACTCGAGAGCCCATGCGATTCCGGCATCGAATCTGGCAAAGAGGCCGGTTCGACCAACGGTACACACAGCGCCGGAACGTCGCTGTGCGGAAGTCCACGTTCGGTGGTCGAAGAGAAGGTGAAAGAAGTGGAGGAATCAACCATAGATGATATGCCTGTTCTCAAAAGGGCTCTACAAGCCCCACCTCTGGTCAATACGAATTTACTGATGGACGAAGCGTACAAACCCCACAAGAAGTTCAGGGCATTGAGAAAAGAGCCGGAGAATCATCATCAACAAGTCGCTAGTCACGACATTCAACAACAACAACAGAGACAAAACGGCGGGTCTTTGGCCAGCTCACACTCGATGCTCGTTAGGACTTTGGAACAGGGCCCGAGGTTGACGGAGCAGCAAATGAAACACACGGACATCATACACAACTACATCATGGGCGCGAGCGATCGCGACCGGTCGCCAGCCGATCAGAATTGCCATCATTCCACTCAGTATCAGAGTCAGGGCAATTCGAAAGTCGTCGTTTGTCCGCCCAATTTCTACATTCCTCAAAGCCAATCGCCGAATTACGCGTGGCCGTTCGCGCCTGTCACCGCTACGGCCGTCGCCGGGACCCAAGTGCGGCCTGCTGCTACCTACGTGCCGAACGTACAGCCGAGGATGCTGGGACAGCAACAAATGCAGAACGTTGTAGCGCTGAGTCCGCAGCCGAACAGTGGAGCTTCGTCGCCGCAATTGCCCCGAATGTACTACGATCCGAGGTCGACGACACCGACGTCGACAGCGGTCACTCCGACACCCGTCGTTTCGGCGTATATGAACTTTGCGAATAAATGCGCGCCGAAATCGACTTCGCCATTGGCCGGTCAAGTGGTCGAATTGCAGTTGGGCACCACCGAAAATCAGCCCTTGAATTTGTCGAAAAAAGTTCTTTCACATTTACATCATAAAGTGAAGTTAGAGAGTACATAGAATTTTTTTTTTAATTTTTATTATATTATTATTATATTATTATTATTATTATTACGTAATTATTTGTGTTGTTTTAGCTGAGTATTAATTTTTGTTTTAATTTTTGTGTACAAAAGTTTTTAGTTTTTTTTTGTTTTTAATTATTTCATTTTAAATGAAATTATTACCCACCGTATGACGTGTATATAATATATATCTCATGTGTTTTTAATAATAGTAATTTTTTTGTGTTTTTAAATTTCTATTTAAGGCAAAACATAATGAAAATGCCAAAGAGACTTTGATCTATTTTGAATTGCCTTTTGAAATGTGCACTTATGAGGCATTGAAAAATAAACAACGAATTTGCTTTATTGTTGTTACGAGGAAATTTGTTTTTCCAACTTTTCTAGTTTTTCTTTAAATGTGTGAAAGAAAAATTATTTAACGGTACGATGAGGTATCGATGAGTACATTTTTAATAATTTTTTTTAAAATTTTAAATCATTTTTTTTTTAAATTATAAATTTTTTTTTTCCGTTTTTGTGTTTGTAGAATTTGAGTGGAATTTCGTTTGGAAAAAAATAGGAAATGGAAAAAATGTTTATTTTTAATTTAATTTTAAATTAAGAGAAAATTTAAATTTTTTTTTTTCTTGTACAGCTGGACTGAGAATTTTTTCTTTTTATATTTTGAATTTTTTAAAAAATTTGTCACTTTTATCAAACCATTTTCTTCACTGGAAAAATTAAAATGGCAGAAGATTTGTTGCTTGTAATTATGTATAAAAAAAACGAAAATATCAAATTTATTCCTATGGCTGCAACTTGTCACATTTTTCGTGTGTCTTTTCTTGTTATTAATCGCAAAATGATCTTTAAAAACAAATATTTTATTTAAATTTTTAGAATACAATTTTCTCCCAAAACACTTTGAACACGAAATTTTTTTCTTTTTAATTGCAAATCACAGAAAAATGCGATATATTTAATTACTATTATTCAGTACAAAACCTAATGTTCATTTCTATTTTTATCGAATTATTTATGTAAATAATTATTTTGTGAGGCAAGCAGTTTGGGATTGGAAGTTTTTAAGTGTGTTAATTTTTTCGGAAAATGTTTTTGGTGTGGCTACTGCAGTATTTTTTTTTTTTTTAATGTAAATAGAAAAGCATTTACTACGAAATGGTAAATTGAATTTTCTCTCTTTTTCCTGTTGTTTGTGCCTGGCAATATTTTTTCATTATTTTTGGGCGAGAAAATTTTGTTGATTTCATTACAAATTGTCCTAATGGGAGTCTAGAGTGTATTCAAGATCAAATAAAATATAAAGTGACTGTCAACCGTAATTTATTCTCTTTTTATTTATTTAAACATCAAAAATAAGCATAAAATTTAACAAAACTACTAAAAAATTTTAAAAGCAAAATATAAACAAAACTCGCCATCTTTGCGCACGTAACTCATTGGAATTCTCAACAGATGGCGTTAAAATCGTCGATTCCCACAATCCCAAGTTGCCACATCGGCATATCTTTTTACAATCCGTGGTATTTTTCTTGATTTCAGTTTTCTAAATAACTTTTCAACAGTTAAATTATACCTTTGCAATGGGTGGTTCTCAAAGCACACCTGTACCTGGAGGAGGCAGCGAAGGCTACCATGTCTTAAGGGTAAAAAAAAATTTTAAATTACTCGTGTCAAGCACTTCATTATAAGCCTAAACATTCACAAACAAATTTGTAATTTGTTTCTAAAACTAATTAAAATAACCTTAAAAATACTTAATAAACTAAAGAAATAAACTCGACGATTCCAACATTTCCATTTTGGTAATTTTAAATACAAACGCATTAACATCTGTTGAAAACGAATGTAATTTTTTATGACTTTTTAAAATTCAATTTAATTTTCTATTCAGGTTCAAGAGAATTCACCAGGACATAAAGCAGGATTAGAAGCATTTTTTGATTTTGTAGTAGCGATTGGAAATTCAAGATTAGTACGTTTGATTTTCATTGAAAATGTCACATCATATTTTAATATTAATTTTTCTTATTTTCGCAGGATCAAGACAATGACACGCTTAAAGATATACTTCGAGCTAACATAGAAAAATCTATTACCATGACTATTTACAGTAGCAAAACGCAGAAAGTGCGTGAAATTAATATCACTCCTAGTAACATGTGGGGCGGACAAGGACTTTTAGGTGTTTCTATTCGATTCTGTTCGTTCGAAGGCGCTAACGAAAACATTTGGCATGTTTTGGTAGAAATTTTAAATTTTCAAAAATTTATGTTAAAAATTAAAAAAAATTTTTTTTTGAAAAATCAGGATGTGCAACCTCGATCTCCAGCCGAATTAGCGGGTTTGAGACCGTATAATGACTATATAATAGGAGCAGATTCAGTTCTTCACGAATCGGAGGATCTTTTTACGCTAATTGAGGCGCACGAAGCTCGTGCTCTTAAATTATACGTATATAATACTGAAAGTGATTCGTGTCGCGAAGTAACTATAACTCCCAATTCTGCTTGGGGTGGACTTGGAAGGTTGAAAATTAGAAAATTTTTAAAGTTTTTAATTTAAAAAAAAAAATTATTTTTATATTTTTTTTTTAAGTTTGGGCTGTGGGATTGGATACGGATACTTGCACAGGATACCAACGCGTGCTAATATCAACAAACAGGCACTTATAAATCAAAATCAACAACCGCCAGTCACCAACGATGGATTTTCATCCGTAAAAATTTTTTTTTTTTAATTTAAAATTCGAATAATTTAAAAATTTGTTAATTTTAGGTTCTCTTAACATCGGTACCGCCGAATCCCGACGTGAACCAAGGAAATATCATGCAAGGAATGCCACCTTCGCCATTTAATGCAGGTGTCCCTACAATTCCTGTCGTTGTCAATCAAGAAACGCAGCCACTAGAAATGGGTGAAGAGGTTGCTATAAGTGGATCGATTGTTTCGACAGCACCACATTCAACATCAAGTAAATTTTTAAAAGGATAAAATGATTTTTAAATAAACTTATTTGTTAATTTTATTAATTTTACAGTGCCTTATACGACATTTACTTACGGTACACCAACGGTCAGCGATAGTGGGGTTTTACCTCCCGTTACGGGAGTTCCATTGACAACTCCGATTGCCTTACCAGGAATGCCACCCATAACAGTTAGCGCTACTTTACCCAAATTGGATTCGACAGATTTGTCGCATCTGGTGCAAACGGGACCGCCAGGTGACGATTTAATCATTTTTTTGTGTTGAAAATTATTTTATTTTTAATTTTCCCTAATTGCAAATTTCTTCAAATTGCTTAAAATATTATTATTATTTCTTTTTTTATTATTTAATTATTTTTTTTTATGTTTCAGACGGTCATGAAGTGAGTAAACCACACTACATGTCTGCACCAGAGCACATTTAATTTTAATAGAAAATTTAAAAAAAATTTTTTTAATGCGATTATTTAAAGGCAGCCATTTTTAACAGATTGTTTTAATGTAATTGGTTCGACTAACAATTTTTTTTACAGTTAAAGACACAGTTATGCGAATCAATTTAGGATAATAGATTGTTGAAGAGTTGATTTCTAATTTGGTGTATTTCTTTTGCTTAAAGACACGAATATTTTCTTTATTTTGCTTAAAACTTTGACTTAATTTTTCATTCTCTTGTGTTTTGTCATCAGGTGTCTGTCCCTTAAGCATGGGTTACGTCTCAAATCCTTCACCTCTGCCGAGTATCGTTGGGCTAAATTCTGTTCCTTCTACGCTCTCTTCTTCTTAAATTGATTTAACACAGATCTGGAAATTTCTTTTCTACGCCATCAATTGCAATAAGTTGAAGTTAAAATCATGCATTTTTAAGAAAAACAAAAAACATGTAAACAGTTTATTCAATGTTTATTTCATTTTATATTTTTTGCTCGTTGTATAATTAAGTCTTGTCACAGGTGGTTAATAAAAAAAAGTTTATTGAATTTTGTATTCATTTGCTTTTATTAAATAAAATGTGTTTAATGTCTTTCGTGTTGTGTTTCGGTTTTTTCATTAATAGATGGCGCTGGTTGTTTTAAAGCAGCGTTTCTTTCCCGCTCATTATTGCAATTAATATAAAGAAATAGCTTTTTATGAATAATGAATAAACTGGTGTGTCGTTAAACAAATACCGAGAAAAATTAATTACATAAGTCGCATAATAGTTTGGGAAAACCATTATATTGCATGTAATTAAATGATGAAATCGTTTGTTCTTTATGCATCATCAGTTTCCGTTAAAAAGCACTTTTTCAAAGAAAAATTGTAAATAGACTAAATAAATAATTCATATTTATTAAAATTTCCTAGATAAAATTTTAACATTCCACACCATTCTGTACAATACAAAAAAAAATTCAATATTTATTTCGAAAATAAATATAAAATTTTCATTTACAATTGAATTCTAAAAAATTTATTTATTTATTTTAATATTTTTAAAAAATAAATAAATAAACAAATTTTTTTAAATCTATTTTAGTTCGCATATGAAATGAAATGTATTGAGAGATTGAGTTCGCCTGGTCGAGGCGCCTGCTCAAATGCGGTTCACCCACAGACGATTCACAGACGTTTCTAGGGATGGGATAAAAACTGACCTGTGCTCACAACCGCCGCCGTCCTTCCTCACCACAAATCTGCACCTGCACACGTGAGTTTAAACCTTTTATTTATGTTTTTAACTATAATCAAAAACATATTTACTTCATACTTCAATCGTGACCTTTAGATACGAGAATTAAAGGTAGGTTTTTGTACTGAACTCTTGAACCAAACATTAATTAAAGACGAGGAAATTGATTGATGCCGCATTACGAGGACAAAAGAAGATACTAAATTTGGATAAGCTGGCGATTAAAATTCCAAGTTAACTAGAAAACAAACGATTACTTGATGGTGAATTTTAATTTTTTTTTATTTTTGTTTGAATTTATCTTTTAAACAAAAATAAAATTGGCATTTTGCCATTTCTTACATTATCAAGATGTGGTATTATTTATTGTGATTAAAAAATATTAAGTATCATAAGTGTTAAATAATTGTAAAATATTAATATCGAGTTTATTAGAGATGAATAACTCGAGTGTTTGTCTGATAATTTGAATTAATTTGAATTGAAATTTTATTTTTTTATCTTTACAAGTTAATGAATAATAATTTTCACATTTAGTTATGCTTCGGGCTTTGATTTGTCAGTGACCCACACTTGAAGAACATAAAATTCCTTCATTTATTTATTTTACTTTTCCTCTAATTCAATTTATTTCGTGTTGTGTAACTATTTCAAGCTTTTTAGTTCTGGGTTATATGTTTGCTACTTAATTCAGAACACAATCACTGATTTTTTTTTATAATAAAATCCATTCAGTTGATAGAAAGAAGTTGTGTAAGTGTTTACATGAACAAAAGGAAAAGAATGATTTGTCCTTGTCATGCTTTTGTAACTATTAAAAGTAATTTGTGGTTTATTCTTTAGGTTTAGTTCTGCTTGATTTGATTTGCTTTTCAATTTTTTTTAAAAATGTTTGAACAAAAAATTATTTTAAAATTTGTTTTAAAATGGTTTATTTGACCTCGAAATTCAAATATTTTTTATTTTTAGATTTAAATTAAGCTTAGTTCAGTACCATTATTTTTCCCAGCTTGTTATATAAATTGACATGTGTCAATAAAGTGTGTTTGTTTTTAAAAATTTCAGTAGTAGATTTATATTTGTTTTCTCTCAAGCTAAAAATTGTATTGCACAAGGAACAATGAAAAAATTATCAAATATCCTGTTGAATTTAAACCAACTTACAATTCCTAAATTGATATGCGTTCACTCAATAACTCAAATCCCTTATTTGTTCTTCCTGTTGCTGACATTTCAATGAGTCAGTAGACTATATCAAATAAAATACTTATACGATTTTCTTCATCGTTTCAGATTTTTTTGGTTTTGATTACAAAGAAAAAACAATGGAAAATAAAGCGAGTTCACCCCAGCATCAGAATCCGCTCGAGGTAAGTTGGGAATTTTTAATAAATAAATTTTTCTTTAAAATTCCATATCGATTTGGTCGACTTATAATAAAAATACGTTCTGCTTCAACTTTCAATCAATTTATTGACTTACAAACGGGATTATAAGGCGACATATTGCCCTTATTTAATGTGTAGGAAATGAGAAAATATGAATTTCACTCTTTCATTCAAACATTTCTCAATTATCGTTGAATTCAGTTCACGGTCAACATCTACAAACATTTTTTTTTATTTAAAACACAAAACTGGTAGTACACACATTCCAAAATACATAATTTATTGTATATTTTAATTTTTTTCCGGGTTTGTGGGTCGTTGCCGTCTGGCCTTAGTATAATTTTCTGGTTTCCTCGAAATTTATGCCTATAATTTTGTCCTTGTGCTTAATTGTATGTATGATCAACATTGGGTAGAGAAAACTACTATTAAACATACAACAAAAAACAAATAAAGGAAATTCATCCATGTGGAAAATTTAAATTTTTATTTTTAAAAATATTTTTTATAAATATTAATTATGGGTGTCGTATACTAAACTATTTACGACATTCAACAAGTCCATATTAAAAAACCATAGTAACAATAAACAAATATTAATACCGTTTACTTATCAGATAATAACCGTCAATGGATTAACACGAATGTTTTCACCACAACTTGTGCTTGAAAAGGTGTTGTGAATGATGCGAAATTTATTTTATTTTTTAATTCTCAGGCATTTAAACATAGCTTAAAATGTCATGTCACTGGCCTAAATTATATCATCGTTTCACAAGAAAGTTTGAATGATTTCAGTGAAGGAAAAAATATTAAATGTGAATAAATTGTGAGATGAATTTCTTCATCGTCGATGTCCGGTTGATCAATTTGCTAAATCCGTCTTGTTCTTCAATAATTAATTAGTACATGGTGACCGTTTCTTTTCACTTATGATTGCCTTAACGATCTTTCAATTATTATAACGTGCTGTGACTTTAAAAGAGATGATACTTTATATTTTATCATTTCTTACCATGTGGTCAACACATGCAAAAACTTTTTTTTGATTCAAAAAAAAATATTTTCGATGTCTGCAATTGATATCATTAATTAATAAGATAAGGTAAGGAAATTTAATACTTGCAAAATATGTTTTTAATTTGTTATTAATGGCTGTTTCAGTGGTAGAGAATTTTTTTAGCTTGGTTTAGTTTGTATTTTGACTTAGTTTTTTTAATTCTTTTATGTTTGGTGTTTATGTATTGATTTATTAATCAAAAGCTTGGATTACTGAGTGTTTATACGTTACATCATTTGACACATGTGTTATGTTTGATCTTTATATTTGTTTGTTATCTGGGTGCAGTTTCCTTGGAAACTAAAAGCAAATTCAGATTTATAGTACAAAAAGAAAGAATATAAAAGAATTTTAGACAGTTTTCCTTTCAGTTAATTCAAAGCGACGTAATTTAATGAGATCGATGAGATGCAGTGCTGCAACTGATGGCATTAAATTAATGGTTAAATCTCTGTGTGGTTTTGACTTCATTTACTGCTTAATCAATGGGTTAAAGTCGAATTTAAAGGATGTCGTTATATCGGTTGATAACAATAAAATTATTCATCGTTGAGATGTTTGAAAATTGGCGCTTCATTTTGATGTTAACTTGTTTATCGCATTTTGAAGGTCGAGCAAATCAGATGAATGCTGTTGAATTTAAATTAATTTTTTCTGACTGCATAACGAATTGTAAGTTTAATTGTATGTTGAGGAGGTTGAAAAAAAAAGCTAAAGAAATTTTTTTTTTTTTAAATGTTGACATTGAAAATATTTTACTATTTTTAAAATAATTTTTTGTTTTTTTTTATTATAAAAAATTGTGGGTAAGAAATAAATTTTGAAATTATTATTTTAAAAAAATTCTATTATTAAAAATTACACGAAGAAAATTTTTGATATTAATATTAGATTTACATTGAAAATAAATTACAAAAAGTAAAGCAAAAATATGAAATAATTAAAAACTGACACCTGGCACTATTATATATCAAAAAATAATTTTAAAACGATTTTGCTTGTAAAATAAAACTTTTACATTTTATTTATTTAAAATTTCCTAGAAACGAAGAAAAACTTTTCAGTCAGCCAGACGTTGGACTGAAAATTCTTTGGATGAAGAAATGGCAAAGTTTTTCAGTCCACCAGATCGAGATTCTCTAAAGACAATGGTCGAAATGGGCCAAGAATTGCCTCAAAGACGAAAAATAGACGAAGAAGATTACAAAAGTAAGTTTGTAAATAAAAAAAAAATTTAAAAAAATCAGCTTTAAAATCCTTTGATCGAATAACTAACAGCTTAAAACACTAATCTCGTACCACATTGTTATTTCTCTTATCACTAATTGTAATTTTATCACAGTGCACCGTGGCGAAAGTTTCCCTCATACGCACCATCCATTAAAATCATTACATTCATCGCGAAGGAGACGTAGAACGGAGCCAAAACTTCCACTTCCAGAACTTGAACCCGAGCGCATTAACGGCGCATCATCTGCTGCCAATTTACAACAAAACGTAACCATATTTTAAATTACATTTAATTGCACCGCAATTGAATAATAATAAAATTATTTCAGAGTTTTGACGAAGACACGAGCGAACACAAACCGAGAAAAGTCGGTTTCTATTTGGGTGACAAAGCACAAGACAGTATCGACTCGATGTCACTCGAAGAAGGATCGAAAATGCAAGCGAAGGAGCAGCGAATCGATGGAAAAGGTGTCATTGATTCTCCTTCATTGAGCTCTACTTCTACGGTTCCTTCTATACAGGACCAAAATTCTTCTGTTGACGCTAAAACACAGGATTTGTTGAGCGGTCAATGTAAACTTATTGATTACTCTTTCTTTTACTTTTTCTTTTTTTTTATAGACATTAAAGTCTTTTTATTGATTACGGTAATAAATCACTTTCAGCTGAAGATTCGAAAGACAAAGACGAAAAAGAAGGAGACGAAGACGAAAATAAACATAAGCATCGACATAAGTAATAATTTGTTTTGGAAGAGAATTTTTAGTAATATTTAAATATAATATTTATTTAGGCATCATCACCATAGACACAAACATAACAGAAAAGACGATGAGGCATTACAGGCGAGGCAAAGAACTGGCTCGGAAACTGAACCGAATGAAATTCGAGCACCTTTTGAATCGGAAGAAGCAATGTTGCTTCAGGAAGGAGATGTTAACGTTATGGCCAGTCAGTATATATTAATCAAATAAATTAAATTAACAATTTCCTAATAATTTTCTTATTCTAGGCCATCGATTTGGCGATCCACGTGGACTACGACGTCACAAGATTCAAGCAAAGAATTCGATGAGTTCGTTCATTCATACGGGAGGTCACAAAGATACTATTCCGAAATATCCATTTTCAAAGAAGATTTACGATCATCAACCACACGAGGTAATTAATTATCTTTGGGAATTTTGCCAACTTTGTACTTTACATGATACGTAATTACAAAATTATCACGGGATTATGGTGTTATTAGTTTTGCATTACAAATTGATGAAAGTAAACAAATATTAACGTTGTTTTCAATAAAAATTAATGAGTATTCAGAAAGTATTAGATTTCAACATAAAAAAAATTTTCAATTGTTGTCATCATTTGCATCATCTTTCGATTGTTACGTATTGAAGATGTGCTTTTTGTATAAAAGCTTTATAGCTGGAGTAATTTAGAATTTATTTGAATTTAGTTCCCACAAGAATTTTTGGTTTTAAAAATTTGTATTGTAAAATTTCTGCAGATTTTTGTGGAATTGGATGAACTTTTGGGTACCGGTGAAGAAAAGGAGTGGCAAGAAACCGCTCGTTGGATTAAATATGAAGAAGATTTGGAAGAAGGTGCAGATAGATGGGGAAAACCGCACATTGCATCGTTGACATTCCACAGTCTTCTGAATTTGAGAAAATGTTTGGAACAGGGAATTCTTTTATTGGATTTAGAAGAAAAAGATCTACCTGGTATTGCATATCGTGTTGTGGAAGCGATGGTTGCCAACGATCAAATTAGTCCGGAAGATAAAGGTTGTCATTTGGTATTTTCTAAGAATTGCATTAATATAATGGATTTATTTAATGATTTTTTAGGTGCTGTAATGCGAGTGCTATTATTGAGGCACAAACATGTTGCTGATTATCATATTGGACATATTGGAAGTTTTGCTGGTTTGCGCAGGAATCTCTCATCGAACGTGTCCTCATTGACCCAGTTAAATGATGAAAACAAATTAAAGTAAATTCATGTTAAATTAAAGCTTTTGTGATTAAAAATTTATATTTTTAAATTTTTTATTAGATTAACTAAAAATCTCTCGTTTACAACTTGCAATGAAGAAAATGCAAACATCGTTAAAATTCCTCTCATGTCTGAATCGAGGAAAAACTCGCACGATTCAACTATAGTCAAATTCAGCGATGTATCCTACAGACCAGTAAGAAAAGTTTTTTTTAAATATTCCTCATAAATATTCAACTTTGACGTATTAAATAGGATGGAAATGCCCCGAATGGAAGCGTCGAATCGGTTTTTAGTAATAAACATTCTACGGCTCAAGATAATTACATCATGCGGAAAATTCCTGAAGGCTGCGAAGGCAGTACGGTGTTGGTCGGTGCAGTCGATTTCTTGGAAGAACCGACGATGGCATTTGTTCGACTAGCCGAAGGACTTATTATTCCTTCAGCCCTTGAAGTGCCCATTCCCGTTCGGTTTATATTCGTTCTTCTCGGACCAGTCGATTGCGATTTAGATTATCGCGAAGTCGGGAGATCATTTTCGACATTAATGTCGGACAGAGTGAGCAATTTTAACTGATTTGCTTTTTTAAATCTAATCATTTTTATTATGGTTTTAGAGATTTAATACGGTCGCATATCACGCGATAGAAAGACAAGATTTGTTGCGTGCAATTAACGAATTTTTGGATCAGAGTATCGTGTTTCCACCCGGTAACTGGGACTTCAGTACATTCGATCCTATGCAGATCAGCCAAAAGAAGCGCAAGAAATATAAACCTTTAAAACCAGTAAAAGAGACTGAAGGTTTGTTAATAATTATTATAATAGAACACTTTAATTAACATTGTTTTTTGTTGTTTAAATCATTATTGCAGATATTTTTGTGAAAAAGACGATTGTAGATCCTTTAAGACGCACAGGAAAGTTATTTGGTGGTTTTAGACGCGAATTTATGCATCGCTTTCCACAATATTGGAGTGATATTAAAGATGCTTTTAATCCTCAATGTTTAGCATCGGTTGTGTTTATTTATTTTGCTGCATTGTCAGGGGCCATTAGTTTTGGCGGTTTATTAGGTATTGATATGAACTTGACTTTAATTATTTGATCGAATTAAATATTTTTAGGTGATAAAACGGACAATTTGATTGGTGTTCCTGAAACTTTAATTGCAACTTCATTAAGTGGATGTCTGTTTGCACTTTTGTCCGGTCAACCGTTGATGATTATCGGAGTTACGGGTCCGACTTTATTATTTGACGAAAGTTTATTTAAAGTAAAAGAATTTAAATTGTGAGTGTTTAATTCTGTTACTTATTAAAATTTATTTTTAGTTTTGCACGGATCTTCAATACGATTTTTTAACTTTACGAGTTTGGATCGGAATTTGGGTCGCTTTATTTACATTGATATTTGTCACATTTGAAGGAAGTTTTTTCTTGCGTTTTATTACGCGATTTACGGAAGAAATTTTGGCTGCTCTTATTTCCATTATTTTCATTTACGAAGCCATCGTCAAACTTGTTCAGGTAGAATAAGTTTAATTTCTTTTTTTTTTTTAAATTTCCTACGTTTTTTACAATTTTTAAACTTGTCAGAGAACGTTAATTGGATTTTCAGCGTAGCGTTTATATTTTTGCAGATTTTTCAACTTCATCCTCTTACGCCCTTCGTATGCCCGTCAGTACCAATTATAAATCGAACTTCGTTATTGAATGGTACTAATTTCGATAACGAAACTCATTGGAGTAATACCACATACACGCGCAATTACGTCGAAGCGATACAATTCTTAAACGATGAAGACATTCAAAATAAAATTAACGCGAACGAACCGAATACAGCCCTTTTGTCTACCATTTTGATGTTCGGAACATTTTTCATCGCGTTTTTCTTACGTGAGTTCCGCAATGGCAAATATTTAGGGCGAGTTGTAAGTATTAATTATCGTATTGTAAGAAAAAAATTTAACTTTAACAAATTTTTTCCATTACTATTAGGTTCGTCGGGCGCTAGGTGATTTCGGTGTTCCAATAGCAATCATTATAATGGTCTCATTGGATTACATAATTCACGAAACATACACTCAAGTATTTAAATTACTACAAATTGTTAATTCTCCATTACTTATTTTTATTTTTAAAAGAAACTTCAAGTTCCCAGTGGTTTAACTCCAAGTCGGCCTGAGGTACGTGGCTGGTTCATCAACCCGTTAGGTCAGCATGGGGATTTCCCCGTCTGGCTCATGTTCGCTGCTATTCTACCAGCAATACTTTTCTTTATTTTAATTTTCATGGAAGAACAAATTGGAGAGTAAGAACAAACATCAAAATTTTAAATACAATATTAAATAAATAATTTATTTATTAGGTTATTATTGAGCAAAAAAGAGCGCAAACTTCAGAAAGGGACCGGTTACCATATTGATATTCTACTTGTAAATTGTTTAAATATGGTTAACGCGTTTATTGGTGGTCCTTGGATGTCAGCCGCAATTGTGCGCGCTATTTCGCACGTTATGAGTCTAACTGTTATGAGCAGAACTCATGCACCCGGCGACAAACCGTATATAATAGGCGTAAAAGAGCAAAGAGTCACAAATTTTTGCGTTAGTCTTCTCGTTGGTAAATTGTTCTTATTTTATTATTATTAAATTAAAATTTAAAAATTTGATATTGTTTTCTAGGCGTGTCAGTCGCAATGGCACCATTATTATGCCTCATTCCTGTACCTGTTTTGTTCGGTGTATTTTTATACATGGGATTTGTATCCATGATTGGAGTTCAGTTTTTTGAACGATTGCATCTTTTATTTATGCCAGTTAAACATCATCCAGATGTAGCTTACGTTCGCAGGGTATAAATTTAACTTCATTTTCTACCTTTTCTCAATTATTAAATTTTAAATATTTTATTAACTAATAGGTGAGAACGTGCAAAATGCATTGTTTTACCATTATCCAATTCAGTTGCATCGGTCTTCTTTGGGTCGTCAAAGAAACTGAGGCAGCAATCGCATTGCCTTTTGTTCTTTTAACTATGGTTCCCATACGAATGTTGTTCCGATTTATATTTACAAAAAATGAATTACGAGCGGTAAATCTTAATGTTTAATTTTTCATTTACTTATTTTACATTATAAATAACTTTTTTCTATAGTTGGATGGTAAGGCGCCTGAAGATTTCAATGAAGAGGAAGAGGAAGATGACGAAAGGGACGTAGAAGAAAAGGATTTTCACGAAGAGGCAAAAATACCAGGTTGTTAAAGGCACAAAACAAACGTTATACATTTCCAGTTGTAAATTTACATTTAGATGCACATTAGCCCGGAGCTGTAGATATTTTTTATTATTATTTTTACACATTTACTTCTATTTTATTGGTATAATTTTTTTTTAGTTTTTTCTTTTTACGCATAGAATTTTTATGTAAATATTGCATTCATTAATATCTAACACGTTATTTTTCAACTAATTCAATTCCACAAGTATACATTTTCCAATATAATATTTATAATCTTTAACTGTCTAACTATAGATATACGTATCATGTTGATTCCACGGAAATTACTTTAATTTTTTAATTGGAAACCATATATTTTATAGAAAGATTATATATTTATATATTTTCATGTATGTAAATATATGTGTATACAGTTTTAAAGCCATTGATTGGAAAAATATGATAGAAATTTTTGATAAGTGAGTATTTTTAAGGTAAAATGTTTCTTAAGATTGTATACTGTGTACTATCGGACAAGACGAGATGTGAATGATGAAAAGTCTGTAGTAAAATGCTGTTTATCTCTCAATGAAATGCATTTTTTAAAAATTTATTTACATAGTGTATGCAGTTTGAAATCTGTGTTTGCAATAAGTGTGAATGTATAACTTAGAATTAAAAGTAAAAACTTTATTATATTAAAAAGGTCTCGTCTATTTATGTACAAATTTAAAATTTGTGTTCTACAACTTAACTTATTTTTCATCTTAAAATAAATTTTCACAACCGGTTATGGATTATTACACAAAAAATATTTCATATCACAAATTAACATAAATTCGTGTATGCGAATTCAATTCTTTTGAACTTATCAGAGTATACTTCAAATTAGATAAACCATCTGATCTTAAAAGAGATCCACTTTCTTTTAGTAATTTATGTCTTTCTGTGTTTGGCGATTCTTTTTTGTGACTCAACATCGTGTATCGCGCAACTGCTGGATCCCATCGTACAACTCGGTAATTATTTGCGCTTACCCGATTATAAAAATCATCGTCTTCGCCACCCCAACCGTAAAATCGATTTGCGAAACCATTTATTTTCTCAAATTGGTGTTTAGTTAGTGCAACTGCTCCTCCCATTATTTCACAATAAGGTAACCTAAATTTTTGTTTCATTATAAAAATACAATTAAATTAAATTGTAATTCAATCTTTCCTTACGAATAATCAAATTCATCCAGTGCTGTTATCAAATGTCGAGGTTCGGAAGAACAACCATAGATATTTAAAAGATTTTCTGGTAACAAATCAACGTCGTGGAAAATAAAACAGTCAAAATATTGAATATTTATTGCTTCTTTAAAACCAACATTAAACAGCTTGCCTCGATTGAAGGGTTTCTGCATCGACTAAAGAAAAAGAATATAAAAGGTTTTATAAAAGTTAAAATAGTTTCATTCATACTTTCTTTTACCTGTTCAACCACAATTATAGTGTATGATATGCTCTGTTTGGAAAGAAAATGATGCATGTAATATAAAAATATATCTAGCTGCGACTGACGTGCACGATAGGGTATTATAATAGCTGTACTAAATCTTGAAATACAATTTGATGGTTCCCATTTACCTCCTTTTTGAACTTTTAATTGTGTTAAATAATCTTCGGTAAAAATGAATTTTTTGATATTGGAAGGTTTCATATCTGCAAAATACGGAAAAAATATCAACAAATTACTCACATTTGTGCATCAAAAAATATTTTTTTTAAAAATTTTACTTTTAAATTTATTTTACTTACGAATTGTTAAATTTAGAGGTATTATAGGACATAATGACAGATTGTTACTAATTCTGGAAAGTCGACTGATATTAGTTATAACATTTAAACTTATGATATGCGCAGGAATGTAACTATTTAAAAAAAAAAAGATCAATAAAAATAAATTAATTCATAAAATTAAATTGGTGTTGGTGCCACTTACTCTTTTAAAATACACTGTTTTGGAATTACTAAGATGATAATTACAAAAAAAACGATTATTGGTAAAATAAAAAGGTTGAAGTCGCTCTGAATTAATTTCCACAGTAGGTTGTTGGCTTTCCTGAGTTGGCCTCTCACTTTATGCGAAGGAAATTTTGCCATGATTCGAGCATAATGTTGCTAGGCTTTCCAATTCTCGCGATATCTTGATAAAATGCATTTACAGTGTATTTAAATCCCAAATAATCCAAAGAAGCTGATAACAAACGACCCTCCCAGTAAAAAGTAAATATAAAATTTCAAACTTTCCGTCGTTCTCAACAGAGGGCGTTTATTTGAATCTAAATTTAATTGAAGGACAAATGAAAATTTCGTAATAAAATATATTTTTTATTCAACATTCGATCCCTTTATATCAGTTGTACATGAACTCTATGCCAAGCATTATTCAATACGCCCCTTAAATTCCAAATCGGAGCCACGTTATCGGGTTGGTTGTTGTAAGACGAATCAACTGCTCGACAACATATTTCTAATTTTTGTCTACCGGATCTTGGCAATGGAATCTCCGCTTCCCATAATGTCCATGCCCACGAACGATTTAATTTCATTTCACTCGGCTTTAATTCCGCCAAATGCCAAGTATCCCCACCGTCTATCGACACGTCAACTCTCACAATTCCTTTTCCATCACCGCTCCACGCATAACCTAAAATATTATCATTTAATAAATAAATTGAAAAAAAATCAAATTATAAATTTTTACCTTTAACAGACAAAACATTTCCATTTTTTCTCGATATTGTTTGCCCTTCATTAGGTTCGCAAATAGCAGATTGAACTGGCAAATCTTGAATGGCCGGTGCCTTTTTAAAATCGACCGTATCCCAATCGACTTGCGGCGGAAAACCTTTGTAATCGTTTTGTTGCCAGTGACTGTCACTTTCCTCGTGACTAACGATTATCCGTGAAATCCATTTAACATTTCGGGCTCCGACCACTCCAGGTACGATAACTCTCAATGGAAATCCGTGATCACGCGGAATGGGTTGACCGTTCATTTCGTAAGCGAGAATAACATCGGGATCCATCGCTTTGTCGTATAAAATGGAAGCTCCGTATGGTGTACTGGCCGGATCCAAATCGAGGCCTTCAAACTGAACGTGTTTGAAATTATGTTTATTGCATTCGTCGATTCCGATTGCTTTTAAAACGTCTTTAAGTCGTGGCCCGCTCCACGATGCATTACCAATCGCAGCTGCACCCCAATTTAAACCTTTGATCGGTTTAATCTAAAATAAAAATCAATTACTTTAATATATTTATATTTCAAATATAAAATTGAATTTTACTGTCATCATTTCCGATCGTCTATTACCGGCACACTGAAGAGCTGCTGTTACTGTGTGTTTAGGAAATCTTGTTTTGATGTCTTTCAACGTCAATGTTCTTTCATTTTTCAAGCCATCGGCGCATATCTCTAATTCGTAGGTGTCGGGATCAACAACAGGAACAGGAAGATGATTTCGGACGTAAAACAAATCACTAAAATTAAAAAAAAAAACACAATAAATTTCTAATTGTAAAATTATAATTTACAATTAGAAATAAATACTTTGGAGTTATGAAACTATCCACTAAAACGGATAAAGGTGGTTCGGCGTTAAATGGTTTAATTGTCGCTGGTTTTAATACCGGATGCCTTTTTGGATCAGTTGCGTAAGGATCACTTAAATCTTTAGCAGCTGCACCTCGATCGGATTCAACCAAATTCCCAATTCGATATTCTTCTAACAACTTCAACACCTGATAAAATAATAAAGTTGAAAACTATTTTTTGAATAAAAATCATGCAAAAATAACTTGTTAATGACATGATCAGATTGATGAACGGCGTAAAGTAACCAAAACGGCTCCAGTGCTCCACCAGCTGCCATAAAAATTTTGTCTCCACCGGGATGTTTGTCGACGAAATCGGTGATGTCGTAAACACCAGAACGAAACGAACACCAGATTCGTTTATCTTTCGAATCGTGTTCAGATATATCGTTCGATGAATACACTGGCAAATTTTCACGGTATTTACCAGCCTCGAACTTCGTGTCTGAAGCTAAATTACATAAAAGAAAAAAAAACTAATATTATCGAATATTATTTTTCAATATTAATTTTAATGATTTACCTTTAGTTTCGACATGATTTTTCCGAATCCAAAGATAAAGTCCACCGCTCACACCAAAACAAATAACACCTGTTAATAAACGTTTGCGAACAACAGGTTTTTGATAAATCGATTGACTTGAAATTTTGCAAATTGAGGTGTAGCTTAAGCCGTTTCGATGATTTGTTATTAAACGACGCAATATAAATTTCGCTGCCATCATATTTTTTACTAAATGCTTATGCAAGCATTCAAGATTTGGCCGTAATGAGGATCGAATGACCGGAACTGATAAAAAATTTTTTTTTTTAGATGAATTCAATCTTTATGCCATTTTTATTTTATTCACATTTAACATAAATTTAACTATTTTTTTAATCATTTTTTTTAATCGTTTATCCTACCAACCACAGTAAAGTTAGCACCAGATTCGCCAGCACCACTTTCGGAAAAACGCTAGACGCATGTAATCGATCATCGGTTTTATGAAAAGGTGATTTCAATACTGCAGTCAGGAATATAAATG